>VTPC01090705.1:163214-191968 GCA_011009095.1 Ignelater luminosus
TTTTTGTGAATAATTTTTTGTCTATGAGTCTAAAAGGTTTCTGTGCAGCTTCCTGTATATCTATGGGTTCTTGTAAACCCGAAAGGGCTTTTCAAGACTTTAGAATCTCAATGATTTCTGAGTCTTTGTGGAATGAATCTTTGTGAATAATTTTTTGTCTATGAGGCTAGAAGGTTTCTGTACAGCTTCCTGTATATCTATGAGTTCTTGTAAACCCGAAAGGGCTTTTAAATGCTTTTAAAACTCAATGGTTTCTGAATCCTTGTGGTATAGATTTGTGTAAATAAATTTTTACTTATGAATTTAAAAGAATTTCGTAAAGTTCTTTGTAGACCTATCGGATCTTGTAAACCCAAAAGGGTTTTAAAGATTTTTAGATCTTGGTTTCTGACGTCTTTCGCAATACATGTTCGTGAATAATTTTTTATTTACGAGCCCATAAAGTTTTTGTAGACATCCTGTTAGACCTATAGAGCCTTGTTAACCCCAAAGCGCTTTTAGAAACTTTAGATCTTGAGAATCTCTGAATTCTTGTGAAGTAAATTTGATAAATACGTCTACACGGTCTTTGCAGAGCTTCTTGCATATCCATGGTGCCTTGTTAACCGGAAATGGTTTCTAGAAGATTTCGCAAAGCTCATTACAGACCTGTTCTTGTAAACGCGAAAGGGTTTTAAAGACTTTTAGATCTTGGTTTCTGACTGCTTTCGTAATAAATTTTCGTAAATACATTTTTATTTATGAGTCCACGAGGCTTTTTCTAGACCTCCTTTTAGATGTATGAGTCTCGAGTAACCCGAAATGACTTGTGAAAACTTTAGATCCTGATAGTCTCTGAATTCTTGTGGAATATATATGGTAAATGTATCCGCACGGTCTTTGTAAAGCTCCTTGTAGTGGTTTGATAGGTCTTTAGCCTGAGCATAAAGATAGCGCCACAGGTCAAAATTCTTTTATAGTCACGATGGTCCATCCTTCAGATGGCACTGCTGAGAATACCAGCCATTTTGAACTCTTGGTTTTTGTTTGACAGTCGTTGTCGTTAAAAGTGATGGCGACTGTTTTTTGGAATTCACATTGTATGCTGTTCATAGACTATATGCAGAAAGGAGAAACAATAACAGGATTGTATTATGCTTCGTTATTGGACAGGTTGAAGAAAGAAATTTGGTCCAAACGAGCTCATATGCAGAGTAGAACAGTCCCCTTTCACCATGAAAATGCGCCGGGTCACACGTCAAAATTCATGAACTTGGCTTCGAATTGGTCCCCCATGCCCCGTATTCTCCAGGTCTGGCCAGGAGCACCTATTTTTTCTTTCCAAACATAAAAACCTGGCTCGGAGGAAAGAAATTCACAAGCAATGATGAAGTCGTGATGATAGCCACCATGAAATGCGTATTTTCCAGACTTTCAGACGTTGTGCTTTTTGGAGGGGATCAAAAAGTTGGAGCATCGCTAGATGAAGTGTGTAGACCTAAAAGGGAACTATGTAGAGAAATAAAACCGAATTTGACAAAACAGACACTTCTTTCTATGTTAGGCTCAAGACTTATCAAACTATACTATAGTGCCTTGTTAACCCGAAAGGGTTTTTTGAAACTTTATATCTTGCTAATTTCTGAATTGTTGTGGACTAGAATGTCTCTGCATTGCCTTTGTGAAGCTCCTTGTAAACCCATGGATTCTTTAAACCTGATAAGGTTTTTAACATATTTAGATCTTCATAGTTTCTGGATTCTTGTGAATCAAATTTGTGTTTATAAATTTTAATTTATAAATCTAGAAGGTTTTTGTAAATCTCTCCTTGTAGACTACTATGAATTCTTGAAAATTCAAAAGGGCTTTCAGATCTTGATGGCTTTTGAATTCTTGTGGTGCACAAACTTTTATTTATGAATCCATAAGGTTATAGCAGAGCTCCTTGTTTCTTGAAACCCCCAAAGGGATTTTAAACGGTGAAGGTTTCTGAATTCTTGTGGAAAGAACTTGTATAAATAAATTTTTATTTATAGATCCACAAGGTTTATTGGTAAAGCTTCCGGTACACCTATGAGTTCTTGGGAATCCGAAAGAGTTTTTAAGGACTTTTAGATCTTCAAAATTTCTGAATTCTTGTGGAAAGAATTCGTGTCAATAGATTCTTATTTATGAGTCCACAAGGTTTTTGCAGAGCTCCTTATGTTGCGTATGGGTTGTTTTAAACTCGAAAAGGTTCTTAGATCTTGATAGTTTCTCAGTCCTTGTGAATTTGTGTGAACAAATTTTTATTTACGAGTCCACGATTTTTTTTGTAGAGCTTCCGGTATTTCTACGGGTTCTTAAGAACGCAAAGGTGTTCTTAAAGACTTTTAGATCTTCACGATTTTTGAATTCTCGTGCAAAGAATTTGTTCTCAATAAATTTTTGTTTATGAGCCCGCAAGATTTTTGTAGAGCTTGTAAATCCGAAAGAAAAAATTTTTAGATCTTAGTGGTTTCTAAGTACGTGTGGCCCTCCGGGTTGTAGTAAGCCTACTGACTCTGAAATATCACCATGTTGGAACTCTTGAAGTACTTAAGAAATCTTAGAGTTCCTGGTGCAGAAAAAACCTTGAAACGTTCTATTTATAATTTTATATCCGATCTAGTTTTTTAATAAATTCTACGATTCTGTGTATTATGGAATGTAAGTTTCAGCTCCTGAAGAATGTCTGCCTTCTGTCTTCAATTCTTGAATTTGTAATGCGCGATGTAAGTGGCAAATACAAAAATGGCGCCGAAGGCGACAGACTGTTTAGGAATTAATGTCGTTTTCAGTAATGATGTAGTGAAATATGGATGTGAATAAGTCGAGAATTGCAAAACACTGCAGACCAGTGATATAGATTGCACACAAATCGTTTGTTTGGTCGTGACGACTTGGACTTCGAGACCCAGGCTACGTCTCGTCTTGTTGAGTTTCTGTCTGGAGTAGTGGGCCACTGTAGGAGACATCCGCCTTCAGGACCCACCAATTTCTGCAGCTTCATTTCAAGGATTAATATATCATTAAAACGATAAGTTACTCTTAAAGAACATTCAGCCAGCAGGACGCACCACTGACGAGCTTTTTTCACAAAAAAGAAGTGGCGGTATGGGAGAAGATAACGCTGTTAATGATTAGAATAATGGAACGGCGTTTCTTTTTTCAGAACCACACTAGCCTGCGCCTAAGGGCCAAGTGTTGGACGATCGAGCAAATAGTATTGGCAGGTGCTGTGGGACTTCGGTGACTTGCGTGGAGCTTCACCCACTATAATTCATCTTAAAACGTTTGACGTCGTCCGGCAGCAACTATGGTGAATATTGAGATGGTGTGAAGGATGTCGGAAGCATAATGAGGAAGCTTCCGATGACCGGAGTGCCTTCACTTTTCCGGACTTGTAATTATTATCTAGTCGAAGAGATGATGGCAGACTGAAGCAAGTAACAGAAATCAGAAACGGAAAACTGGATCAGTAGATGAGAAAAAATAAGATTCTTTCAAAATCATAATGTAATGTAAATGAGTTTGAATTTGGAATTCCGATTTAACATTGACTTAACCTTTTGTTCATTTCAAATGGTTATACTTTCTGAAATGATAAAAAGGAATATTAGCTAATATGAAAGAAAGAAAGAAATCTTGCAAGATGAGGTTACCGTTAAATTGATAAATTTCCTCCGATGATTAATATGCAAATAGCTAAGAAGAAATAAGATTGATATTAAGATTACTTAATTAGGTAGTTTAAATAATATTTATAGAAATGAAATATGAATTCAGTCGTTTCGTCAAAATGCAAAAAACGTTTTTATCTTTTTATTTGCATCAGCCATTTTAAAATACGTTCTCCATTGTATTCCTTGCATTCAACAACAAACAAATAAATAAAAAGAAGAAAAGCACAAAGAAATTAAAAAAGGAAACAAAACGATATTCGCATTTTACATTCAGCAAAAGCAAGATGTATTCACTTGTCTTGTATTCTAAAAGTAGCCCCCACAGATCACAAGTTTTCTGCATGTCCCAGCTGTCCAGTCCGGCCCTCTGTTGGAGTGCTGCCCCTTGCGTGGCTGCACTGAGACAATGCCCCATTGTATGCAACCAATCTGCATAATCAGCAGTCTTGTCCTGTTCCTCGATATTTATTACGAGCTTTCGAGATGTTTGGCTTCTAGCGCTACTGTGACTTCTACGACGACGTCGGTTATTGTGTTTCTCTTTCGGAGTTACTTGTTCTAATTTTCTAATTAACAAATAAATGCCTTAATCATTGTGTGTGCCGTTAACTTTACGAGTTTTAAATATTTGCGTTCGCTAATAATTTCGTCACTGTTATAAACATGTCCAGTTAATGACAGAAAACATTCAACCGGTTTCTTAATATTTTTGCCAATTGATATTAATTATTATATTGGTTATTTATATATGTCGATTTAAATTCTTAATCTAATAGATGTCAGTTAGATTGCTTTGAGATTTTTTTTTCTGTACTACTAGACATTTAAAGGTGAGCCAGGTTTGGAAGAGTGAGTTGTTTTAGTGTTGTCATCTCTTTTTTTCTCTCTGTTTTTCATTTGATTTATAAATATATTTATGAAAATTATCTATTTATAATTTTGTTTTATTTGATTCTTTTTAAGGAAAATTCCGCCCTTTATAACCTTGGATTCAGAAAACGGCTTTCTCTTCTATATCATTAAAAAAAAGATTTTTTTTTCATAAAAGAGCAAAACAGCGGAAATGACGCAAGATTTTATCGTCGTTTTTGTGTTTGTTTTCAGTCCTTGAATTAAAATTTTTATGATTTTTGAAAACTCCTTATGCAAAAGTTATTTATAAATAAATAAAACATAACTAGAAATGAGTATAAATAATAAATAGGCAAAATTAGAATGTAAAATTTTATTAAAATGGACTCCTTTCTTATTATAAACCACAATTGTAAGATTAATGTTGCTTTGGGTAGGTATAGATTACTTATAATGATTAATAATTTTAATTTAAGTTGACAAAAATTCTGTGCGCATCTTGTACTATATGTACTTGTTCTAAGTTTGCGGCAATTGAGAATGTTAATCTTTCGTATAAAGTAAAATATTAATTGAAATGGTAATTGAATTCTGATTTAACCTCAATAATCAGCCCCTCAAATCAATTTAAAGTGAAAAACTTTTTGCAAATTTGATACGAACTTCAAAAAACGCTTTATCTTGGACATCAACTTAAACCAAATTTATATGCATGGCAGCCTTTTAATACCCTTGATATGTCTTCATTGTTTCAGGCTTCCATTCATTTTGTGTTGCACAATTTCTGTTTTATCAAAAACATGAACCCACAGGAAATTTCCATTTCAAACAAAATCCAATTACCCGTATAGATCACCAACTTATTACATGAGATACTTTACGAAATCTTATAGACCTTTACTGCAAAGTTACTCAAAAAGATCTCAAGCACACCCTTGTAATCTTCCTCAAAAAAACTCAATTAATTGGGGATTTCGGATTAGAAGGGACAACTGAGTAGTCGCTTTCATCGCCACTGCCGTAAGCTCCCTAAGAATCGCCTATTTAGGGAATTCAGTTAATCGCAGGAATCAAGATCGTTGCCAAAATGTAATCAGGATTCCCCAAATAGATCATCAATGTCCTACATTAGATACTTTTCAAAATCTTCTAGAGCTTTCCTGCAAAGTTATTGAAGAACATTTCAAGTTTTCGCTTGTAATCTTCCTCGGCGAACTCAATTAATCAGAGGATTTTCTTCTACCTGCTTGTAAATCTTCTTCAAAGAACTCAGTTAATCGGAGATTTCGGATTAGAGAGACGCAAGCTACGAAATGTTGCCCATAAATCATTCAAAGAAGATATTTCAAGAAACTGTTTTCAAGGAAGTAGAGGTTAAGGTATCAAAGGAGCTTTACCAAGCTGTAAGCAATCTCCATAAGAGATTACAGAATAGTATCATCGGATATATTCAACAATCAGACATCAGAGTCATGATGTTAAAACTGAAGGGTAATCCCATTAATTTCAATTTGATTCAGGTGTATGCATTGATGACTGATAAGACGGGGGAAGAAATAGAAGAAATCTACTCTCAGTTATCAGAATCACGAAGCGAGTATCATTATGGGAGACTTTAATGCAAAAATTGGAGCCGGGGCGGAAGATGAAATGGTTGGGTCATATGGTCTTGGTATAAGGAATGACAGGGGTAATCGCTTGGTTCAGTTTTGCAGAAAAGAGCAGCTCAATGTTACCAATACTTTCTAAGAGTTGCCCCCAAGACGGTTGTATACTTGGAAGATGAGATGGTTGGATCATATGGTCTTAGTATAAGGAATGAGCGAGGTGATCGCTTGGTTCAGTTTTGCAGAGAAGAGCAGCTCAATGTTACCAATGCTTTCTAAGAGCTGCCCCCAAGACGGTTGTATACTTGAAAGTCCCCAGCGGATAATATTTCGTATAATATTAAAGTGACTTAAAACTAAAAGGCTTGAGTAAGAGGTTTAATTTGGTAAAACTACAAAATATAGAAATACAAGAAGTGAAAAATACACTGAATGATAAATCAACACGAATAATCCCGTCGGAACGTCAAATAAAAAATACTTGGGCCTCTATTAAAAACGCTACCAGAGATGTTTGTAACAAATTCTTAAAGTCTGAAAAACAACGACAAACTGGAAGAAATGGATGGATGAACAATTAAATTCTGAGCATGCTGGAAAAAGGCGCAAAGTTAAAAATAAAGACCCTGTAAGTGTACCACGATATTCAAAGGGAGATTCGGAAGAAATGTAGAGAGGCTAAGGAAGTCTGGAGAATATGAGATCAGAGAAGACATATTCAATGTACATAGAAAAGTCAAAGAAGCAACTGGAGACATCAGGAAGAACACTTCTGGAAATATTTCTGATGAAGAAGGAAATATAGAATTTGAAATCGAAGGAAAATTATAAATCTGACAGAAGTATATTGAAAACATGCTCAGGGACGATCAGCGTCCTGAAATGCCAATTTTTAACACCTTGCAAGGAAATAACCATCTCCGAGGTGAAGCGGGCTATCGATTTGGCTAAAAACAAAAAAACAGTCGGGCCGGATGAAATTCCAACACAGATTCTGAAGATCTTGAATAGTGGGACTATTGAAATGCTCACAGTGTTTTTCAATAACAATGGCCAGATACCGGAGGTTGCTGTGTGCCTTTGTTACATTACCAACGCAAAAACCTGTGATGAATTTCGTCCAATAAACCTATTGAGTCATACACTTAAAATCTTTCTCAAAATTATACATGCACGAGAGGAACATGGGAGGGACGCAATTTGGATTCCGAGATAGATAGTCTCTTTTTGCAACCCAAGTAATGATCTAGCGCTGCAGAGACGGCAATTGTGATGTGTATATTTGCTTTCTGGGCTGTGCAAACGGTTTTGATATGTGCAACCACGAAAGAATGATTCATGCTTTGAGAAACGCAGGAGTGGACAAAAAAGACATCAGAGTAATAGTTAACTTATACTGGGGGCAGAGGGAGGCAGTACGAGCCGAAGATCAGTACACTGAGTCCATGAAGATCCAGGAAGAAGTCCGGCAAGGCTGTGTGTTATCGCCCCTGTTGTTTAATTTATATTCAGAACAAATCAAAAAGCACTAGAAAATATTGAAAAGGGTATTAAGGTAAATGGTGAAGCCATTAACAATATTCGATATGCAGATGACGTCATATTAATAGCAGATAGTCAGGAGGATCTGCAAAAATTAATGAATAATGTTGCGCAGGAGAGTGAACGGTACGGACTCAGCCATAAGTAAGTCAAAGATACAACGAACGGTAAGTAATAGAACGAGTACCAAACATTACTTATCTCGGATGCATAGTAAATGAAGATTGGGATCATACACAAGAAATAAAATGTTGAATCGAAGCTAGAGCCGTGTTTTTCAAGATGAAGAGACCTCAGTTTACAGCTTAAGAGACGCATTGTTTCAAGTTATATTTACTCTGTATTGTTATACGGTTATGAGGCATGGACTCTGTCAGGGACTATGGAAAAGAGAGTACAGGCATTCGATTTTAAAAGTATCGTGGACCCCAAGAGCAACAAACGAGGAAGTTCTCAGAGGATGAATTGTCAACCTGAACTCATGCTTATGATCAAGAGACGAAAACTGGAATATTCGGCCATATAATGAGGAACGAAACAAAATATAGGCTGCTTCAGAATGTTCTCCAGGGAAAAATTCAAGGCAAGAGAGCTCCCAGAAGAAGAAGAATCTCTTGGCTTGCTAACTTACGCAAATGGTTTGGAAAGACATCAATTGAACTATTTCGCAACGCAACGAGCAAAATTTGCATTGTCTTGATAATAGTCAACGTCCGGAATGGATGGGGCACCGTAAGAAGCAGAAGAAAGCAATAGGAATTCTTTGAATGGATCATCAACGTACATTCGATACTTTGAGAAATCTTCCAGGCCCTCCTTGGAAAGTTCTTGAAAATCACCTGCTGTCTGGCCTTGCCCTCAGATAATTCAGGCAACTGAGACCTCTGAACAACCGCTTTCATTTCAACTGCTCGTAAACTCTCTATCTAACAATCGCCTACTCAAGGAGCTCAATTAATCGTAAGAATCAAATTATTGCCTAGAAATCATCTAACAAGGATATTTCATGAAGCAGCTTCGGAGGAAGTAGAGAGCAAAGTGTCGAAAGATCTTTTAACACCTGAACAAGATAACAAGATCCCGACAGTTTTCTTTAGATTTCATCATTAAAAGGTACCCTTGAGCACGCGCTTTAATCTTCACTGCTCGTAAATTACCTAAGAATCGGCTACTCAAGGAACTTGATTATACCTAAAAAAGAATCAGAATGTTGCCTGAAATAAAACTGAAAAGTAGAAAGAATCTACCAAATATATTTCATTGTGGAAATTTATTGCAAACAAAGTGAAATAACTAAAAACAGTTTTGGTTGATGTTACATTCAACCTCTTGCTCGTTTCCAAAAGGGACTTGCTCAGAGGAATAAAGGAAGGAAGTTCCAAGAAATTGGTTGCAACAAAGTAAAAATATCGAGATCAAAGCCTGCGGTTTGGTTTTTATCCCTTTTCACTCCTGGAAGAAGCCTAATTTCAGGATCAAGATCAAAAACAGAAAAATCGATTTTCAGTTACAAAATCAAAACCATGATCAAGTAGATATAACTGAATTTAGAAAAATGAGCTTTCTTGGTTTCATGGTTGATTCAGTCCCTCATATATTGATTGCCTTACTGGAAACTTGAATTTAGTTTCTTGTTAGAATTATTGGTCAAAGCCTTTGGAAATAAATCTGCCACTTGAATGAAAACAAGCTACTTGTAGTCATTTTACATGATGCTTCTCGCTTTGATCTAAATTATTCCTGAAGAGAATAATACAGTTCGGTTTGAATTTTGAATTAATTGGCAAATTTACAGCCTCAATCAGAAAGTGCCCCAACAGCCAGATTTGAATTTTCTTAGCGCGCAACAATTCTTTCTTTATTATATAAAAACTCATTTGAATAACAGCAATTTTAACTGTACCATCATGGCGTGTATACTAAAAATATCCTGAAACTTCCATATTTAGTACATTCAAACAATTATCAAAACCAGAAATAACTAATCTCATTAACAAAAATGGTAGAATCACAAACGTTGTTTACATAGACACGAAAGTGCCTTTTTTTTAAAAAATAAATGTCAGCAATTAGTTTGTCTATTTGCATTTTTATGTTGACACTATTTTCGTGTATAGAAAAAATTAAACGGACCATTTACTACAACCAAATTGAGATAGGAATCAGTAAAAGCGTGATCCCACGCCATCTTTGTACGAAATACACGAATACAAGCATTAACGCGGCGCATATAAATCCGTACTAGTGTAATAGGAAAAAAAGGCACTTCTAAACTATTTATTAAACGGCATTTCATTGGATAATAAAATTCTTTATTTATAATTACCTTGAATTGCCATATAAATAAAGTATCGAAGCCAGACATCTAAATGTCCATCAAGTTTTCTAAGGAGTTTTTTTTCTATTTTTATTTCTAACAAGAATTGTCTGATACTCAAGCGCCATCTCCTATTGCGTGAGAAAATCCCAAAAGGCTGAAAAGCAAATAATATACAATATTATAAAGATAAAATCTTAATACAATCTATACGATTGGCGATAAATATTTTAAAGTTATTGCACAACGCAACGAACAAAAACGGAGAAGAACAAACAAGAAGCTGAAAGCAGTAAAAATTCCTGCTCCTAATCGAATTCACAAAAACTGCCTTAAAAAAAATATATACATAATACGTGTATAGCGCGCTTCTTTTTATCGTTATACAGACAATCGCCATCGAACACAGTTGTATACCTTTATAATAACAGAGTTGAGAAACAGTAGTAATTAGAAAACTCCATCAGCTTTGTTTACGACTTGAGAATAAAACTGGAATTTGTATTCGTGAAGCGCCACAAATCCATAGGGGGTCCGACTTACAGAAGTTCAGAGACGTGACAACATGTTACTAAAATATAGAAAATGTTACATGGATCCTGTTACTTTATCTTAAGTTCACATCCTTGAAGTTGTGTATGGTATGTACAAATATGTGTGTTTGAATGTTTTTTGGTACAGTCTACTAAAAAACCTATTTAAGATAATCACATATATGAAATCCTCAAAATTATTTTTTGAAACATTTCAAGAAATTCCACCCAATCAAATATTTCGCAGGAATTAATAGTAATAATAAAAGTTTCAAATATTTTAAATAATAAAAATATCTAGAACATTAAAAATAAATTTTTGTCGTAACTACACAGCCCTGTCAACTAAACTGACATGTAAGAAAAACTATTGCGTATGGTTTTACATTACAGTACGGGTTCATAATATAATATTCATATGTGAGTATCACAAAACATAAAAATTAATATCTTTATGAGAAGAAGACGTTAAATTGAGAGTAATAAAAGTTTGCTAAAGCTTAACTACCAAGCAAGATAAATCTGAAAGGGGATAATTATCCACTTTTTATCCCGTTGTAAAAATTAAAATTAAGTGAATAAAACACGAAATTAATTTTATGAAATTATCAAGAATAATCTTCTCGACATATTTTTACGGTGTGAATCAATTATGATATGTTTTCGAAATCTGGTATGAAATTGGAAATTGGGGTCTGGAATCACAACTATGACAACTGTCCAGAAATTTAATTAAATTAAATTAATTAATTAATTTAAAGATGGTATTTAACCGTCGTTATTGTTGATTCGAAAACCCTCCAAAATGTGGAGTTTCGTGCCTGCAAGCCCGGACTCGCCCTGCAAGATCTGTCCTCGCTTCTATTACAAGCCACAGTCGGTCAGGCTTCTCGCTCCCTATTAAGATGCGGAGGCTCATATTCGAGATTCACGGTCTCAGTTTGGTTTCACCTCCCACAAAGCAACAAATCGATGGATCTTGAGAAACATTTTCTATCCGTCTTCATTCGGCCGATCAAGCCACCTGCGGTAGCCCACGGTAGGGTTTCATCCTCTATCAAGACATTTGCGATGCCATGAAGTTGGGCTTCGTTCTCTCATTAAACGCTCGAAACTTATTTACCACGATCGAGCCCTAGGCCATCTGCAATGGCACACAATCTGGCTTCACCAAAAGAATTTGTCCTCCACGGCAGAACGAAGCATTTCAAAAATATTAAGTGAGATCGGAAGATTTCCTATCTGCTTATCTCGAAACCGTACATTTCTACCAAGCTATTAACCTTTGTCGTTTGATAGCAGAAGCGTTTTGTCGAAATAATCAACTCCATGAACAATAATTTCCTGTTGACATTATGTGATATAACAAGTAAAAAGGGTGCAGATTTAAAAAAATAATTCGTTGATTGCTTTAAGACAAAAAGCGCAAATCAATGATAGCATGATCTTTACGGTAAGAATATTCTTCAGTCTACGGTAGCATTCAGTCTTATAAACGATGTCAAAGAATAACCTAAAGGAATTGCTGGAACAAGAAATTCTACGCGATATAAAAATTGGCGAAAATTGTTGTGGTTCGTTCTCCACCAGTCCAACTGTGTTCACAGAAAGTCATGTTTTACGTTCCACCAAGCAATTTGCGATGAAGTTGGATTTTATCCTATAATGGCAAATGTTTTAAATTTGTTCTCCACAACGAAGCAGCAGCAGAAGGATGCATTTGAAGAATCTTAAGTGAGCTTGGAAAAACAAAAAGCTTCTTTAACCAACAGGCCACACAGTCAAACTTTATTCTTCACCGAGCCACCTACAGTTGCACAATATCTGACTTTGGCTTTTACAAGCCACTTGCACAGTAAAGCTCCACTTTTCACAAAGTCTCTTGCGACAGCAAAAAGTCGAACTTTGTCTTTTGATAGCAAATGCTTAGTTTTGTGCCTCACGGCGCGACGAGTAGCAAAAAGATATAAGATGAAGATTCCGACAACCTGAGCGTTTATAAACTTAACCACAAGCAGAAAGCACGAGTCAATAATATCATGATCTTTACGATAAGCATATTCTTTGGTTTACGGTGACATTCACTCTTCTAAACAACGTCAAAGAATAACCTAGAAAAATGGTTAGAACTATAAGTTCACCTGGATATAAAAATTGGTAGGAATTGTTGTGGTTTGTTCTCCACCAGCCTAACTGTATTCACAGAAAGTCATGTTTTACCCTCCACGAAGCGATTGCGCTTTCTCCTGTAATATCAAACGTTTCGAATTTGTTCTCCACAACAAGTAGCAGAACGATGCATTTGAAGAATCTTAAGTGAGCTCGGAAGAACAAAAATGCTTCTCCAACCACCAAGGCCACACAGTTAAACTTTACGCTTCAACGAGCCACCTACAAACTTTGTCTTTTGAGAGCAAACGCTCAGCTTCGTGTCTCACGATGCGACGAGTAGCAAAACGATATAAGATGAAAATTCCGACAACCTGAGCGTTTGTAAACTTAACCACAAGCAGAAATCACGAGTCAATAATACCATGATTTTTACGGTAAGCATATTCTTTGGTTTACGGCTACATTCATATAAACGACGTCAGAGAATATCCTAGAGAAAAGGTTAGAACAATAAATTCTACTGGATATGAAACTTGGCGGGAATTCAATTCGTTCTCCACGAGACCAGATGTGTTGACCAAAAGTCAGGTTTTACTTTCCACCAAGTCATTTGCGATGGAGTTGGACTTTATCCTGTAATAATCAAACGCTTTACATTTGTTCTCTGCAACGAGCAGCATTTGAAGAATCTTAAGTGAGCTCAGAAGAATAAAAAGGCTTCTCTAACCGCCAGGCTACACAGTCGAACTTTACGCTTCACCGAGTCACCTACAGTTGCACAATATCAGACTTTCGCGTTTACAGGCCATTAGCACTGACTCGCAGTAAAACTTCACTCTTCACAGTCTCTTGCGACAGCAAAAACTCGAACTTTTGATAGTAAACATTTAGTTTTGTGGCTCACAGCACAACATTCAGCAAGCATGCCAGCTGTGATAGCACACAGTCGAGCTTCACTCTTCATCGAGCCACCTACAGTTGCCCAATATTAGACTTTGGCCTTTACAGGCCACTTGAGCTGACCCACGGTAAAATTCCACTCTTCACGAAGTCTCTTGCAATAGCAAAAAATCTGACTTTGCCATTGTGATAGCAAACACTTAGTTTTGTAGTGCACGGTGCGACAGGTACCAGTATCAGACTTTGGCCTTTACAGCGCACTTACGGTAAAGCTCCACTGTCACAGGGTCTCTTACGATAGCAGAAAATCGAACTTTGTCGTTTTATAGCAAACGCTTAGCAAGCAAACTACCTGTAGTATCACACAGTCGAGTTTCATGCCTGGTCAAGCCACCTACAGTTGTACAATATCAGACTTTGGTCACTTCGATTAAGTTCAACAGAGTCTCTTGGAATAGCAAAAAGTCGGACTTTGCCTTCTGTTTTGCCTTAGTTTTGTGCCTCACACTGCAGAGTAGCAAAAGAGGATGTATTTCAAGAATCTTGATTAAACACAGGAAAAAGGTTCTTATTTAGCAAGACTGACATCTCAGTGTGTATTAGCTTTTATTCACGTGCGTTTAGATTTTGAAAGCGCTCCTCATGTCTTCTCGAAATAACCAACTTCATGTAAGACAATTTTCTGTTGAAACTATGTGATACAACAAGTACAAAAAGCTGCAGATTTTAAAAAACAATTGAAACCTGAGCGTTCAGAAACATAAAAACGAAGAGAAAGCACAAATGAGAAAGTTTTGTTGTCCGGTTTTATATTCTCGAGATTTTGTCTTTCACTAGTTCATGTGCGATAGCCTACTGTTAAGCTCAATCCACTATCAGATCAGCTGTGAAAGGTTCGTTCTTCACCTTTCTTTCATTTCCATTACGTTTTCCCGACTTTAGGAAGTAACTGGATGATTTAATTCAAAGTTTTGTTATCCATAAGGCCACCTGCGGTGGCCCACACTCACACTGTATAAAGCCATCTGCAATATCAGAAGCCTGGGGTTCGTCTTCCAAGGCGAGCAGCAAACAAATGCGTTTTAGAAATCAGGTAAACTCATGAACTCAAGGAACGGTTTGTTATTCGAGCAAAATTTAGCACTTTTGGGAAGATTTCAAAGCATCTTCTGATGTTCTCTTCAAATAACTAACTTTAAGATTAGTAAATCAAGACAGAAAGATTCAGTAACGTTTAAAAGGGCATTATGATATTCAAGATGAAATTTTATAAGTTCATGGTGGAATTGAATCTTACAAACAAGGGCAAATCGTAACCTACATCAACAACAACAACTACTGTACTAGCCTGTTTTGGCAGCCACGCTCCTGGTAATTCATGTGGTATTAACTCAAAGGGTAAAATTGAAGTGTTGGCGTAGTTGCTCATTCATTCTCGATTCGAATAGCCGTCTGTAGTCAGCTGCAGTGAATTATTGTTTCATCTACCGTAGGTACTTGTAGGATGTGTTAGAGATAATGATGATTTTAAAATTGATGCTGTGCAGCGACATGGATTTGTAAAGGACGTCTAGGTAGTCAAGATAGAGATGCTAACTAAGATGGCAGACGTCGGCTGTGGTGAAGCGGCGGCAAATCATGTTGTGGAGGGAGGGAATTGCAGGGATCGCAAAGCTGTTAACCACACGAAGAGTTTAAAGCTTAACCAGAATAGTATGCACTCTTCCAAGAAGTGGACGTCCGTTGGGCTTCGAAATGGAAAAGGACACACACAACGTGAAGCCAAACAGCTACGGTCGTCTGTTCACTACAAGAAAACATTACAACGACACATTCTGCCAGTATACAGACATTTAGCAGAATTCAATTCAATTCAATTTTCTCTAAAGGTTCAGCGTGAAGGATCTGTTATTTTGAATTTTGTGCTGGGGGTGTAAAGTGGAGTTGAAATAAACAACAGTTGTCATTGCTCAGCATTTAGTGCAAGGATTATGACAGGAAGAGGATTTCGAAGAATTCAGCTGAAACAGTACTATGAATATTTGGTTTTGGCAAAATTAATTTAGTTCAAATTGATTTAACTCTACCGACGAAACAGCTTGAGAAAGAGACATAAAATGAGTAAAAATCCAAGAAATTAATTTTTCATCTACAAAATGAAATCGATTGAACAACGGTAGGTATGATGATAATCGTAAATATCTTTTTTTCTAATTTTTCTTGAAGTATCACCAGTGGTAGATTATTATTTATGTGTGATACTAACAAATTCTCGATTTCTTTCAAGTCATCCATAAAATATCCAGCTACCGTTCCAATAATATTGAATTTAATGTGTAAAAAGACACCCGGTATAAAATTAGAAAAATAATTAGTTTGCAAACCACGAATATTCAAAACCAGCATAAAATATTATAATCGATGATATACACGAAACAAAAAAAAAGACGAAAAAGGATAAGAAGAAAAATTAAATATTTCCATACTAATATCAGCATGTCCAAACTAAAACACATCAAATCAATTATAGAACGAGGTAGATATAAAAAAATTTTCAAAGTTTTATCTACTTAATGTATTTTTATACAGAGAGATACACACACAACACACGGTGGAGTCAAGCTGACCCGTCACTAGAAGCAGCTTCCAGATTATTCAATATTCTTTATGATCTTGACAAAGTTATTATGACTCTATAAATACACGAAAATGTAAACTTGAAGTTTTATATATGGGAATTTTAATTTTTACGACCTGTTTTTATTTTTTTCACATATCAAGTTACAAGTTGTTCAGCGTTGAAGCGGCTGACATATTTATTGTCAACGTTAAGTAGTATATATTCCTCTCTCTAGATATGAGAAATGTGTAGAATTTCTGAAATTTTTTTACGTCACTTTTATTATTATTATTATTTTAAAAGTTGCGTTCTTAATTTTAAATTTCACACCGAGAAAATGGTCAAGCTGGGAAAAACACGAATTTAAAAAAGCTTGCGCGCCATACCACACCATAATCATTATTATATCAATTTATTTGTTCGTGCTAAATAATTGCCCATTGTAATTCCGTTCTAACTAACCGTGAATACTACACTTCTCCATTCTTATATTTATTTATTAAAGTGATCACAATGTTCACGCATTACACTATGGTGTAAAAAAACCACAAAAACTAACTTTAACAATGTACAAACAAAAAGGGTAATTTGTTACTCTAGAGTGCATTCTAAAGTAGCTGTCAAAATAATGACTTAATTTAATAGGTGGATATATGACAAAAACGTTATAAAATTGTCATGAAATAATAATAAAAACATTAGTGAAACACCGGACGTACCGTCCAACCTAAACATCACATTCACCGTGTAACATATATTTATATGTTGGAGATGAAAAAAAAAGAATCGTAATAATAATAATGAAGAGCGCATTTTGTACCTAACACTTAATTAGTTATAAAACCTCGAAACAAGGTGAAAAGCCATGTGAAAATTTTTTGTGCTAAATTAAATTAATTCCTTTTTTGTGTATGAATAGAAAATTTTAATGAATTGCGCACTATTAATGTTATGTAGTACTACAGCGGCATGGAGCTTTCTAAAATTGCTAACTAGAAAATGTTTCATCTTAACTAAACAAAATTGTTGGATATTACCCTTTCTTATTTAACTATTTCAAAGTTTAATTGGGTATCCTTCACAAACTGAATAAATCAGAATTGTTTATTATTATTATTATTATCAACTGTCTAATACTGTTTTAGTTTCATTTTACATAATCTGACCTAATTACAATTAAGATTTTGTAATTTGTAAGTAAATTTGATATAATTTAAAACCTTGTAACTCATTTTTAGTACGTGTACATTCCTTGTAACTTGAAGCGAGTTGTTTCTAGTTCATTAGTTGGTTTGATAATATCACGTTCTTCTTGTTCAAGATAAATTCGAGTTGTACCAAATTCAGTTTGACTCAATAGATTGTATTTGATGGTGTTTATCCCTGATTCAAAAATTCGCCAAAATGCCGAGCATATCATGAAATAAAGTGTCATTATTCCTGCTGAATTTCTTGAATGTCCTCTTTTGAATTTCCAAATAATCGAAAAGTCTTAGGTAAGAACTGTACTTGATAATTTATTAATTCTTTTTTTTTTAGACAATTACAAGAAGTTATTCAGGCAAAGCACGTTCAGTATTTTTCCGCCTGTTTTGAGCTTTTCTTCCGCCGTAGTTAGATGACGACTTCAAATTTAATTTTGTGTGTAACAGAATGCAAAAAAGAATGAAGGACTATAGACCATAACAGCGACAAACTGTCTTGCCCATGTCTTACAATTTAACCACGGATCGTAGGACTTTAGTTACGCAGTTCTTTTGCCTTTTATTTTGTTTCTGACAAGTTTCTCGTGCCAATCAGTAAAGATCACACTAAAGTTTTAAACTTTATCTAGTTATGAAGCTTCAGTATTCAGTATTCTCTAGTTTAGTTTTCAGCTCAAATCTTCGTGACATAAAATTGAGTTTTGCACATGTTGCTCTGCAGAGAATTTTTAGACGAAAAAGATAAAAGCATGGATGCTGCTTACAGAAACTAAAGTTTTTGAAATATAGAATTTCAAACTCAGGAAGTCACTGAACGTGGTTCATATTTAATATTATCGTATAGCGAGCATCTTCTTTATCTGACGATCTGGCCCGAAGGGTCATCAAAGGTTTGAAAGAATGTACAAGAAGGACAATCTCAACCCGAAAATATGCCTATCGCTAAAAGCTAGAATAATGACAGCTTTGGTTTTTATTTTGATTTGATGATAAAAATCCCAACAGGATCCAGAATTCAGAAGAGGTGTTCAAAGTTGTTTTCTTGATTTTCTGACTGCTTTAATAATACATTTCGGGTGATCAGAAAACAAATCTGTTTAGGTTATATTAGAGACTGTTGCGGTCAAGCACTGAAACTCGTTTCTAACGAGTAATCATTGATGGTTTGCCAGATTTTGTATCTTTTCTACATTACCTTAGTGAGCAGCTTATTAATCCGAAGATCTTTACATATTGGCCCGAAAGGCCATGAAAGGATTGAAAGAATGTAAAAGAAAGACAATCTGAGTCGACCAATCCCGAAAATACGCCCGTTGCTAAAAACTAGAACAATGACAGCTTTGGTTTTCTTTTGATTTGATCATAAAAATACCGACAGAATTCAGAGTTCAGAAGAGGTGCTCAGAGTTGCTCTCTTGTTATTTTGACTGCTTTAATAATACATTTCGGGTGATCAGAAAAAATCAGTTTAGATTAGATTAAAGACTGTCGCGATCAAGCACTGAAACTTTCGTTTCCAATCAGTAATCATTGATGGTTTGGCAGAGACTCAAAACTGTCTTTTCTAAATTACCTTAGTGAGCAGCTTATTTATCCGACGATCTGGCCCGAAGGGCCATCAAAGGTTTAAAAAAATGTAAAAGACGGACAATCTGAGTCAAAAACTACCAAAAAAATGTCCGTCGCTAAAAACTGAAACAATGGCAGCTTTGATTCTTTTACTGTTTTGATCATAAATATACCAACAGAATCCAAAATTCAGAAGAAGTGCTCAAAGTTGCTTTCTTGAACTTTTGACTGCTTTAATCATACATTTCGGGTGATCAGGAAAAAACCTTTATAAAGACGATCGCGGTCAAGCACTGAATTTTTTTTTCCAATCAGTAATCATTGATGGTTTGGCAGAGACTCAAAAGCAGGTTTGTGTCTTTTCTAAATAACCTTAGTGGGCAGCTTGTTTATCCGACGATCTGACCCGAAGGGCCATCAAAGGTTTGAAAGTATGTAAAACAAGGATAATCTGGGTCAAACAATCCCGAAAATACGCCCGCTGCTAAAAACTAGAACAATGACAGCTTTGGTTTTCTTTTGATTTGATCATAGAAATACCAAGAAGGTTCGGAATTCAGAAAAGGTTCTCAAA
Organism: Ignelater luminosus; assembly: GCA_011009095.1. Classification (NCBI taxonomy): domain Eukaryota; kingdom Metazoa; phylum Arthropoda; class Insecta; order Coleoptera; family Elateridae; genus Ignelater; species Ignelater luminosus. The sequence goes on from VTPC01090705.1 coordinate 182,729, forward strand.
GTTGCTTTCTTGATCTTTTGACTACTTTAATAATACATTTCGGGTGATCAGGAAACAAAACTGTTTAGGTTATATTAGAAACTGTTGCGGTCAAGCACTGAAATTTGTTTCTAATGAGTAATCATTGGTGGTTTGGCAGAGACTAAAAAGCAGGTTTTGTGTCTTTTCTGCATTACCTTAGCGAGCAGCTTATTTATCCGACGATCTGGCCCGAAGAGCCATCAAAAGTTTGAAAGAATGTAAAAGAAAGACAATTTGAGTCAAACAAACAGAGAATACGTCCGTCGCTAACTAAAAACTGGAACAATGACAGATTTGAAAGAAAGAGGGAAAGGCCTTTCTGTTCATTCCCCATTATTTTACAAACTCTGGGATTCTCTGCAAATATGCCATAAGAGATAGTCAAATCCTAGAAGCTACTGTTCAGGTAGAGGGATCATGGAAAGTCTTAAACAAGAACGATCGGTTTGGAGATTCAAACCCCGGGCTTTCCAAATACAACTATACACTCACAAAGTCTCTTGCAATACCAAAAGTCGGACTTTGTCTTTTGATAGCAAACGTTTAGCTTTGTGGTTTACGGCACGACAAGTAGCAAACAGCCTACCTGTGGTAGCACACAGTCAAGCTCCACCCTTCACCATGTTGCCCAGTATTAGATTTTGCCCATTACAGGCGATTTCGGTAATGCTCAACTTCTCACAGAGTCTCTTCCGATAGCAAAATGTCGGACTTTGCCTGTTGTTTTGCCTTAGTCTTGTGCCTCACAGCACGACGGATAGCAAAAAGATGTATTTGAAGAATCTCGATTAAACGCAAGAAAAAGGGATCTTATTTAACAAGACTGACATCTCAGTGAGTATTAGCTTTTATTCACGTGTGTTTAGATTTTGAAAGCGCTCCTCATGTCTTTTCGAAATAACCAACTTCATTCAAGACAATTTTCTGGTGAGTTTATGTGATACAACAAGTACAAAAAGGTGCAGATTTTAAAAAACAATTAAAAACTGAGCGTTTACAAACGTTAAGACAAAGAGAAAAGAAAATTTTGTTATCCAGTTTTATAATCTAGAAATTTTGCCTTTTACTAGTTCACTAGCTTAAGTCACTATTGGACCAGCTGTGGAGGGTTCATTCTTCACCAACCTTCCATTTGCATTAGGTTTCCCTGACTTTAGGATGTAATTGCATCATTTAGTTCGAAATATCGTTATCCATAAGACCTTCTGTTATGGCCCACAGTCAGAATTTATTAAGCCATCTGCAATATCAGAAGCTTCGAGTTTGTCTTCCACGCAAACAAAAGCGTTTTAAAAATCAGATAAACTCATGAACTCGAGGAAAGGTTTTTTATTTACCCAAAATTCAGTACTTTGGGAAGATTTCAAAGCATGTTCTGATGCTGTCTTTAAATAACTAGATTTAAGATTACTAAATCATGACAGAAAGATTCAGTAACATGACATTTTATAAGATCATGATAGAATTGAACCTTACAAACAAGGGGGCTTTGTCTTCCACGACAAGCAGCAAACAAATGCATTTTAAAAATCAGATCAACTCATGAACACGAGGAAAAGTTTCTGATTTTCTAATCATTGATGGTTTGGCGGAGACTCAAAAAGCAGGGTGGTGTCTTTTCTACATTACCTTAGTAAGCAGCTTATTTATCCGACGATCTGGCCCGAAGAGCTATCATAGGATTGAAAAAATGTAAAAGAAGGAAATTCGAGGCAAACAATCTCGAAAATACACCCATCGGCGTCGCTAAAAACTAAAACAACGACAGCTTTGAATCTTTTTTGATTTGATCATAAATATGCCAATTCAGAAGAGATGCTCAAAGTGGCTTTCTTAAACTTTTGACTGCTTTAATCATACATTTCGGTTGATCAATAAAAGACCTGTTCAGGCTAGATTAGAGACTGCAGCGGTCAAGCACTGAAACTCTTTTCTAATCAGTAATCATTGATGGTTTGGCAGAGACTCAAAAGCAGTGTCGTGTCTTTTCTACATGAAGAAATCATCAAATCCGATTACGAAGACTTTTTACTGTTTAGAGGCCTGGAAGGAATGAAGGGAGGCCTTTCTGTTCATTCACCATTCTTTTACGAGCTCAATGAAGGTTTATATGCAAATATGCGATAAAAGGCAGTCAAATCGTGGAAGATACTGTTCGGTGGAATCCTGGAAAGTGTTAAATGAGAACGACCGGTTTGGAGATTCAAATATACTTACTGCAAGAAATTGTGCCAGTGCCTGTGATAACGTTTTAGATTTCCCCTTACATTGGGACTTTCAATCAGGTTACCTGTAATAGCTTCGCTTTTCAGCAGATCACTCATAATAGTCCAGAGTAGGTCTTCGACTTCCTCATTATCTTCACTTACATTGAACTACTGATGGGCCTTACACTTCACTAGTATCAATCTTAAATTTTTACTAATGGTCATGTTTAATTTCAAAAGGAACTTCATATTAAAAACATTTTCTGGATGTCTTATAACTTCTTGAGATCGCAAGAAAAAGATTCCGCAGCATTTAGTTTCTTATTATCAGAGCGTTTATCGCTATTCTCACAGCCGAAAGTCTGATTACTACAAGAGTTATCTTGGATTCTTATTCAAGCATGAGAAGAAACAAACTCTTCTAAGCAAACAGATTTTTCTTACACATTTCATACTGTGTAATGAGCTTTTTGAAGAAGGAATATTTTCTATAGAATTGCTAAAATTTCTAAATACCTCCTCAATCTGGCAACAGCGCAAGGCATGTACTAAGTAGTTGTCAAGTTAATTGAGTTGTATCTAGGCTGTTTTTAGATGTGTAGAGTTTATTTTGGCCAAATGGATTCTAGTGTCTTAGAGTTAGTCTCGAAGATGAGTCTCTTACTGTTTTCTGGCTTCTCGAACCACTATGAAAGGTTTTTGTGGTGCATATCTAGAAAACCTCAATAATAATAATTTCTCTTGTGGTGTGTTGTAGAAATTCAATTCTTTCACTTTCTCAAACTTGTTTGGCCAATCTTACAATTAGAGAGAATTCTAAAAGGAACAAGGAATAAGTAAGCTGGAAAACTCGCGTTGAATCATTTGGAGAGTTGTAATAACCTAGAAATTCTCTCATTGTTACAGCTAGAATTGCAGTGCAAAAGATGTTTTGTCTGTAAAAAATGTCAGATCTCTTCCAGTTAATGGATCAATACAAAGAGATGACTAAAAATGTTTATGAAATGAGTTGAGAGCAATACCAAATCAGTGATTGTTTAATTGCTTTGGATTTTCAAATAAATCGCAAACAAGTCTGGCTCTGATTCTCAAACCTGCAAACAAGAACAAAACCATCGGAGTTTCTTCTAAAACCATACCAATTGTCAGCTTCTTTACTGGAGGCCTGCTTTGTTTAAAAACAGCAACAGATTGGCAAATTGAATACAATCGAATAAAACACACAAACATACAGAAGTTTTTAGCTTGTAAAATAAAAAGCAGGATTTCTCGATAAAAGTCCAGGTTGAAAAACGTACTAAATCCCAAACAGTTATGAAATTAAATAACAGAGAAAAATAATCAATAGCGAAGACTAGAGAAGGATGAAACGTAGAAACGACAACCTAAATTGTATTTTTGGCATCTCTACATATTTTTTTGAATTATTAAGTCGAGATTAAAAAAGTTGGATGGACGCGCCTCCACCAAAATTAAAAACTAAACTAGTACATGCTGCAAGGAACTAAATTCAACAGAGATCTGATGATCGAATCAGCCTGGGGATTACCGTCTAATTACCTACTTTAGCAAGATAAACAGGATTCTTTTTTTCTAACTTAATTCAGCCTTGTCAAATTAAATCGTAATAGATTTTTACTATAGTCTAGTAATAAATAAAATAGAACACAAAACACTTAATGAAATCATTCAAGCGCAACTCTCAAATTTTCTTAACCTTCAAGAAACGAGAATACTAATATTTTACCTTTTTTGAACTTAATTAATTCGACAGGATATTATCTAATATAATAGGTATTAATGTAAATTCGCTTTATAACAATTACATTCCAAAATAATTCAATCACTTATTGCTATTTCTATAATTAATTAGTAAAAATTCGATTCAATTGGAATTTTTAAAAAATCCTTTTTAAACTTCCTAAATTACGCCACAAGGGTATCATCCAACCTAAAAAATGATCAAATTAGGAAACATAAATTAAATAGAAATTTGACACTGAGCTTAAAGAAGCGGAACAAATGAAGCGGCATTATAGTGGGTATACACGCAGGGATGCCGGAACTAACCGCCGTGAGTTGTAAGCGACACCTTATTATTTCCGCTAGCAGTTGACACTTTAAAAAAGTTTTGTTTGAAGTAAACACAGAAAAAAATAGTTAAGTTAATAGTAGAATAAAATATGTTTAAGAAACCTACCTAATAATAAGAAATTTTTGTCATAAATTAAAACGATATGTTGGCAGGAGTGTAAACTGAAACCGAGTTGAAAATATCCAGTGGCCAGTAGGGGGTCAGAAAGCGAATATATGTATATAAACTTTTATTATATGTACGTGTATAATCTGATGTTATCAAGGTAACAAAACTATAAAAATGATATTTTTTTCTGGAGACAGTTTTCCCAGAAACTAATAAAACTGCCCGCGACCGCATAGAAATATACAAATTATTATTTTATTCATTTGTATATATTTAGAAGATACATACAACAGGTCTGTTTAGTGCAGAAGATGGGATTTTCTCTCCTTTTCTTCTTTCGCATCGTAATCTATAATTTTAATGTGTAAGAGAGCAATTAGATAATCTAGAAATTTGTTGAAACACAAGTTATAATTAAAATGTCAGATAAAGAGTAATTAAATTTGTTAAATTTAAATTTAAAATAAAAAGCTTTTTGTTGTACTTTTTTGAATATTTGAATACTTCTAGCTTTACGTACTACTATAAGGAGAACTTTGCTCGAGCGAAAGAACCATTCAAAAAAGTGCAAATTTTATTCATATTTTGTTTTTCTAGCTGAAAACTTGTTAACAGCTTTTTTCCTAACGAATTTATGAAATTTTATCACAATAATTATAATTAGTATACAAAAGTTAAAAATTATCATTGCACTATTACATAATGCAGTTTATTTATTCTAATCACAGGACTTGCAAAAAAAAGCGCCAACAATGTAATCGCAAAAACATTTTTACGTTACCGGAAACGGAAGTGCCAAAAACATTTTATATTCTCGTATCTCTAAAATAAAAAATATGTAAAAGTGCAAGCAACACTAAAACGTTAAGAATTCCTAATAATATACAAATATTTTATAGTAATACATTAAACATAAACTGTGAGATCAGGAAAATTATAAAATCATAATTTTAAACTTTTCAGACACTTCACTGCCAAAATAACATTTAAAAGTCAAAACAAAAATTTGCAAAATAAGAAAATGTTTTATGCAAACAATTCAGAACATTAAATTATTATTTATTAAGATCTTAACCTACAAAGTTTTTGGATAATAATAATTCAAGTTATCGATAAAAAGTGACCAATAACTATTAACATGCAATTAATTAGTGAAGAATGCTATTTTTATTTTCGGGATTCTAATTTCAATTGCAAATAAGCTGCATCATATATCAACAGTCGTAGAACAGCAAGTTTGACGCGCAGTTTTGAATCACGTACCTACCTACATAAAAACTTTTATTACGATACAGTTTCACTACAGAATCTTTTCCCCAGTCTTGCGAATCTTAATAAAGGAAGTTTTTCTAAAACAACTGCGTCTGTATTTGCTTAACAGGCTTGGCAACCATCGATACTGTGATATTAATAGGGTACCGTTTGCTATCTACAAGCCTTCATTATCGATGCCTTTCTGGTATTAGACAAATGCGGAAGAAGACACTCAAAGAAACTGCGAAAGGCCCTGTTTTCTATCATAAAGATCCGAACAACCTCCATATTCAAAAACACGAATACAACAGAAACATTTTGTTAACCTGAAATGACATAATATAACTTAACTTTCATCATGATGTGTCCCATTAAAATCTGAAAATGTTCTGATCTAAAATGAAGGAGGGCCTTCGAAATGTATCTCAATCCAAATTTCTCAAAAACAGTCACTGTTTCATTTGCTTAATGAGAACTGACCCTATCGAGACAGAATGCATACTGATCATCGGAGTGTTGTTTCTTCAAGAAGGGTATCAGTCATTTTTGAATGCAGTATTTAATGTACACGTCTTGGTTAATACAATCGAGAAAGAGCGATATACACTCGAGATACAAACGTTTTTGCTGTGAACTTGCCGAATTTGGCTTCTGAATCTTTTTTATGAAAGTACAAGTCATTTTGAGCACAATCACTACACCATCAAATAAGAAATATGCCTCATCATCGAGAACAACATCCAAATTAGTGGTGGACTTCAGGAAATTTTCTCGTACCATTTGTATAGCCATATTTCTCTCCTTTAGAATCCTAGACACACGTCCAATATTCTAAATTTTCTACCCAACTTCCTCAATGTTTGACAGGCTTTCTCAACATTTTTCTTCCAGTAGCGGCTTTCTTTTCTTTTTAGATATCTTGTTCCTTTTTCTTCCGCTTTTAGACTCTCTATCCAATAAATTTCCATTCTCATTCTTCTGCCTAAAAAATAGCAAAGCTGGAAATCTCAAACTCAAACTTGACACGCCCCAAAGATTTGTTTGCCTAAACTCCATAAGATTGAATCAAGACGTGACCTTTTATTACATTAGAGTTTTATTTCTCTGTGAAATTTTGTATCTTTCAAGCAGGAGGTTTAAATTAAGACAAATTTTGTTGGGTAAATGATCAATCATTTCTTACTTTTGTTCTATATTCTACATCTAAGAATAGGAAGTTGAAGGCATTAAAAGGGATATTAAACAAAAGAAGTTGCTTTCTATTTGTCCTCTGTTTTCTTTGTGATTTCTTTCACTCTACTTTAAGTAGTTCATAAAAACTAAACTACCTTTAAGGTAATCGTCACTTCTGCTTTAAATCAGAATAAATCAAGAAATTAGAAGAGTTCGCTAACATTCCAGTAGACTAAAAGAGTCGACTGTCGCGTGTAACCAAATCTAGACTAGAACACTTTAGCCCTGTTAAGACCAACAGAGGTAGACCGCAGAAAATGTGCAAACCAACCCGAGTTCGTGCTTAATTCTATTAAAAAGGTTAATGGAGTACGAATTCCGATTTTAGGGACCGTAGGACCATCATAGCTTTTTATTAAAGAAACCTAATAGAGAGCAAAGTTCGGCGCGTCACCGCTGGCGGCCAATTTTGTTTCTACTCCGAGAAGCTTAAAGAAGAGGAGCGCTGTAGCTGCAAAGTAGATAGAGGAGGACTTGGGGTGTAGCGCAGCGGAGCTGCGACAATTCTGGTAATTACATTAATGATAATTTAAGATATCTAGTCTGATGTTCAAATAGTTATCTGCAAATACAGACAAATACAAAGTAAAAGGATGAAGGCAGAATTGCAAAACTCAAAAATTACGAAATAAGGAAGAATTTAACAACAGTCAACTCTTATCAAATACACCAAATCTACAAGGGCATTCGAGTCCAAATGGTCAGAAATGGTGCATTCAAGTATTAGAGAATGTAGAACCTGCAATCCAAGCCAGTCAGTTAGGCATTTTCAAGATGCTACAGTTAGTGGCGCCGGCCGGTATACTCAAATTTTTGCATCCTCCCGTCTTACACGAAACAAGTGCATTTGATTTTAGCTTTCTAGAAAAGCTGGCTTGTTGGGAAGACGTAAGGCGACCCTCTTTCATATTTACATAACTTCCTAGAAGAAGATTAATAGAAAGTAAAACCTGATGAATGGAGGGTAGTCTAACGCGTGTTTGTAGTATTTAGTTCTCTCGAGTTATTTAATAAAGTGCGTAACCCCTCCAGTTTTGAAACAAAAGTGATCTGGAACAGACGATCATATCCATTTCTACTCCAAGAAACTTAAAATAGATAGAGAAGAGTCTAGGGGTGGCGCAGTGCAGCTGCGATATTTCTGGTAATTACATTAATGATACAGATTATCAAGAAAACAGTCTTCTTGATAATCTGAAACAAAAACCTCTACCTTGAGGGATCCTTTTTAATAAAATACATTAATGATAATTTAAGGTATCTAGTATGATGTGCAAATAGTTATCTGCAAGTTTACAAAGCGCTATCGATAGGCAGACAAATGCAGATTAAAAATACGTTTCAAAGATGAAAGCAGTTACGAAATAATGAAGAATTTAAAAACAGCCGACTCTCATCAAAAAATACAAATCCCAAAGTCCAAATGGTGCATCCAAGTATTAGAGAAGATAGAACCTGCAGTCTAAGCGAGTCAGTTAAGGTTTCGCAAAGCTTCCAAGCATTTCTGAGATGCTCCAATAGAGGCCTGCTTTCTGTTCTGTTTTTCTAGTCGGGCCTTTACGCAGCCCGGATCAAAGATCGGGTTCGGGCAGGGCCGGGCTCCAGTTTAGAAATTTTTCGAGTTTTTCGGGCCTACGTTCGGTCAATCGGGCCGTTCGATCTTGTCAGGTCTCTTGAGCAGTTGGAGCTGTTCGGGCCGTCGGGCCTTTTGGACTTTTCAAACCTTCGAGTCTATCGGCTCGTTTGGATCTCTTGGGCCTGTTTGGCTTTTCTGATTTCTCGGGCCTGTATGTTCAGGGCGTCGCATCGGGCCGTTTTAACTTCTTGGCCCTTCGGGTCTATAGAATCTATCGAACCGTTTGGATCTCGCCGGCCGTTGAACTTTTAGGACTTTTCAGCCCTTCGGGTCTATCGGACCTATCAGGCTGTTTAGATTACGCGGGCCGTTCTGCTTTTAGAACTCCTTGCCCTTTGGGTCTAATCGGATCTATCGGACCGTTTGGATCTCGCCGACCGTCGAACCTTTCAGACTTTTCGGGTCTTCGTTTCTGTCGGATCTATCGGGCCGTTCTGCCTCTAGAACTTCTTGGCCCTTCGGGTCTGTCGTATCTATCGACACTTTTTTAATTTAGTGAGCTGTTCTTGCCTTTAGATCTTCTTGGTCCTTCAGGTCTATCGGACCTATGAGGTCGTTTGGATTTCGCAGGCCGTTCTGTTTCTAGAACTACCTGACCCTTCGGGTCTATTGACTCTATCGGACCGTTTGGATCTCGCTGGCCGTTGGACCTTTAAGATATTTCGGCCCTTCGGGTCTATTGGATC
>VTPC01090705.1:192368-229711 GCA_011009095.1 Ignelater luminosus
TAGAAACGGTCATTTCTCTTCCATCAAATTTGAGTTGTTTGAATTTTTTAAGGTAGAAAATGTTAGTGTTCGAAAACAATGGTTTTTTAATTCTGCTTCGCGTTCTGCTCCCGCTTCTTGTATTAAAATCACAAAACGAAAAAGTAGTTTTTCTGATATAGATTAAAAGACCTTTAAAAAGCAAAAAGTTTGAGTGTTTTTGTTGCTAGCCTTTATCGTAATGATACTTGTTTTAACATTGTAAATAGAACTATAAAAAGTTGCCAATTTGAATATGAATTTAAAAAAGAACACAAATTTTATCTTTTTATTCACATTATCCGGTTTGGTTTACAAAAGAAATTATAATTAAAGAAATCTCATTTGTGATTCTGATTACAATTTGCAAGTCTCGTAGATTTCAAGAAAAAATTAAGTGCACGCAGTTTTTATTGCTTCTATAAAAATTAGGTTTTTGGAAGTACAAAGTTTTAGTATCCATGAATCAGAAATATAACTTTTGGTCGAGTATTTCCAATCAAACATAATTAATCGTAAAATAAAATTTGCTACTCTATCAGAAATGAAATAACCAGAAAACAACATGAATTTATGAATAAAGGATCTATTGAAACTAATTTAGTAACGTTTATAGAATTTGTTAGCAAAGCGATTGATAAAGGAGGGCAAGTTGATGTAATTTATACAGATTTTTCTAAAATTTTCGATAGCGTTAAATCACGATATATTATTAAGTAAATGTATTCATTCGGTTTTTCTTTAAAGTCATTAACTGTATTCAAATCTTATTTACAAAATAAGTTCCATTTTGTACAGATACTTGATCAGCAATTCGAAGTGTTTTCGGATAGTAACTGACAGTTTTTATTTATTAATGATCTTACGTAAGCCGAAATTGCCAAAAAGTTGGGTATTCAGCACTTGTCGTTTTAATTCCTGGATCATAAATTAAAATCAGCAAGTTCTAGAAAGAAATGTTAAAAATTACCCGACCATTATAAAATGCACGTGCAATAGTTAAGATATCCCTCTTTCCATGTGTCGAAATAAAGGCAAGGACGACGATTACAATAATGTCTACTTCACCCATATAAAAACAATACAATGTTAAGATAGATAATCGTAATTTTATAATTATATATAAATACTATCGATGATAATTTTAAAATTAACTGTCCTATATAATTATGACTTGACTACAAAACAGGACGATAACAATAATACTGTTTGACCTTTTGTGTATAGAAATAGCAAAAAAAAAATAAATAAAAAACAGAAGTTACAGTTCTAAACTTGGATAAAGTGCATGTTAACACAAATACTAGTAGCGGCAGGTTGTAGACGTGCGGTTCGTTACAAATTTTATTTTCTATTGTTCCCATTATAGAATATATATTTATGTTTCTAAACGCTTTTTTCTTTCAATTATTTATTACATTAATTAAATTTATTGTTTATAATTGTTTAACGGTAATAATTTCTTTTTTTTCTAACTTAAATTGTTAATAAATTTGACTTTTATGTTTTCACGTTTCAATGAGGTTTTCAATAAAAATTAAAAAAGTAAAAGTGACAGAGATTGTACGTTTTATTTCATTGCACAATAATTCATAAATTACTTCTTAAATTATAGAAAACATTTTTTTTCTCTTTCATTACCCAAAAAAACCGAGTACTTGAAAAATAAAATCCACCTGGTAAAATTCCGTTCACCATAAAAATTTTTAATAACGAACTAGAGTATAATAAATTACTGTAACTTGATAGAAAAGAGGAACCCACAGGAACGTACAAATTAAGCGTTTACAAATTTACATAATGTTCGCTGCCTTAACGTACGTTAATCAATGATTTCGCCTCTACGGTTTTATCGAAAGGTGTAATTTTGAAATGGTAGAAGAGCGAGGTTACATACTAATACAGCCAGCAGCTTGCGCATCATCGGACACCACTGTGCGCTGAAAATGCCCTGCAATTTACACATATATACATACAGAGCGTATGTACGTGGACATAAAACATCACGACATGGCATGGTAGCTATAAAGTAGCATGTTCAGTAAACAGGTGAGCGGGCAATGGACAGACGGACGGACAACACGCGATCTAGAGGAATATAGTAGAGTTCGCGGGCCGTGACAAAACAAGCTCTAAAAACAACGGTTTGCTTATCCCGTTCATACTGTTATTTTATTTTTTTTATTATAAATTACACGATATTGAACAAGTATTAATAGAATATTTAGAATTTGCATTTTTAATGTCCCTTGCATTATTATTATCTCAAACAAAACATGCATACTTACAGGGATAATCAACTTGATTTGGCCAACCTTTTAGACATCAAAGAATCTTTGATCTTAATCCTGTTGTAATTTCCACGCTTTGATATCGAGTTTCGTTTCGAACAACTCAAAACCATAATCAAAACGATGTGGTAAACCTTGATCTGGATACTGGAATTATTGGATTTGGACATAAGCAACGGGTGTATATTCAAAGCGAGCAAATTAGAAAAGATCCTAACTTCAAAACTAAAACTTTGAAAATTCTTCTCCAGAGTATTAGTCTTGTGATTCTCAAAGTCTAAAGTAAATTAATCTCATTTGGTACGCAATTCAAGAGTTTTCTGCTACAATAATTGATCAACAAGGCAAAGCATAGATTGAAGTTCCTGGTAAGATTGATAGATGAAACAAGAAAATTGTATACAAGCCGGAAACTTCTTAAGAGCGTAGAGGTGAAACAATTTTTAAAAACTACCTGAAGTTCAACACTATTTGGATTGAAAGTAGATAAAATCAGAATAAATAGTAAGAAATCTGAGAAAAATCAAAAAGATGCCAAATACTAAATAGTAGCAGACAGGAAAAATATTAAAATAAAGATCAAAAGATAGACAGACAAATCAAATAAAGCGAGCTGTACTGTAATCTTGATTTCGACACATTTTGGACACAAATCAATGCCTTCATGAATACCTACTATAAAAAAATGACTAGTAAGAATTTCTATTGTCTATAATGTTTTCACACCAAGACAGTTATGTGTCTTGGTTTTGGTTTTACAATAGTTCTCAAGGATTGATGTCGTGCTGTGCATGTAAGTCTAAAAGAAGCCTAATGCACACTCTGACAGAATGTACCTCTGCCAGAGCAAGACAGATATGATCTTAAAAAGCCCTGAAGCAATCTCGAATTTTTGCGTCCTCCCATCTCTGAAAAAGGTTAATGGAGCGTGAAACCTGACCTTGGGCACATCAGATTCCTTTTTTGAGTGGTCCATTTAGTTCCCTTTTAAAGGCGTAGCCCAATCAGTTTCCAAACAGAAGTGACCTGTGGCCAACACACTCATTTCTACTCCAAGAGTGATGAAAGAAGAGAACAGCTTTAGCGATAGAAGCCGAAGTAGGGAAATCATAGAGATGACGCAGTAGACTAAACTCAGATTTCTGCAACCTTTTATTCTATACAATACAAGTATGGGAGGACGCAGCCCTGTTAACGGGTGCAACCGGACCCCTCTTCATCCAGACACGTCTTCGTATGTAGCTCTTTTAAAATATAGGGCCCAACCTGGCCCTTTTTTCAAACAAGTCGACCTGATAAGTGGTAACCGCAGACGACCACATCCGATTCTATTTCAAAAATGATTTTAAAAAACGCCCATTAGTGCATGGAGTCGGCTTGTTGGCTTAGTAGAATAAGATAGTAGGTGCGAGTTTGAGAGCAATAATGAAAGAGCGAGCAAGACAAGTAAGGCACAATCATATATGGAAAGTGAAATAATTGCGCCTATCTTGAAACTCAGCCTTGGTTTTTAAACCTGAGAATCCACCTTTCGGACTTTTCAAATTTTATTAAGTACCGCTGTGCTTAGGTGTGCTTAGCGCATGTCAAAGTTCCTTCAGACAATTCAACGAAAATCTAGAACCTCAGAAGTCTTTGTCTAAATAAGGATTCGTCTAATCAGCAAGCTTCAAACCGCCCTGTAAACGGCCAGTTTGTTAAAAAAGGATTCTGTTTTGACTCAAAGTATCGCTTCGCGTATTCTTGAAGATTCCTATCATCTTTAACGTTTTATTTTTCTACCTGCCGCGTGAACAGAATCCGCTTCAAATCTTAATGCAAACTCAATCTTTTCAATTCACCTATCCCATATAAAATAAGTTTAGAAAGGCGCACGTTTTCGTTTTTAGCTCTCCAAGAAAAATTAATGGAAAGTGAAGTCTGGTCTTGGAAGTATTTGGAGAATAGAAGCGATGAAAACAGGAAAGCTTACAGAAATACCAAAACAGAAAGTAAAATAAAAGTGAAAGAAGATAAACGAAGATCATGGGAAGAATTTGCAGCATTCATGGATGAGTTGCACTTGGGAAACCCAAACCATAAAGTCGATGAGAAAAGATAAAGAGTGTACTATTAAAAGAATTAAGAACAAAGAGAGACAAGTATTGACTGAGAGCAAGGACATAATGATGCGATGGAAGGAGCACTTCCAGGACCTTCTGGAAACAGAAGCTAGCAGCTGTAGGGAGGCGGAAGCTCATTCAGCAGTGTTTGCATCAAGGAAGAATTGATAAGGAGTGACAATGGAGAAATCTCTCGAGGCTCTTAGAAGGGTTAAGTTGGTAAAACCCCCAGACCATGACAAAGTGACCCCAGAAAAGTTGAAATACATAAGTCAGGGCGGCCAAGAAGTTCTTCTAGCTACTTACCAGTTGGCTTATAAGCAAAAGACAACTGGGGCTAGTCTATTATAATCCTTGCTCCGTGTTCCAGGGAAGATATATGCCAGAATTCTAGAGACGAGGCTGGGTACTGCTTTTGACAGCAGGCTAGCAGACTCCCAATGCGGGTTTCAAGGAGAGAAAACCACCCAGGACCTGATATTCATTGTGCGGAAAATGGGAGAGAAGTTAATAAAGCACGGCAGGAAGGTCCATCTGGCGTTCATAGACCTCGAGAAGGCTTTCGACCGAGTTTCAAGGAAACAGATCTGGCAACTGCCGTTAGAATATGGAGTGTTGGCGAATGACATAGTGGCTACAAGCAGTCTGGAGAGCAACTGTAGGAGCTAATGTCAGGACTGCTAATAAGGAGTTAGAAGCCTTTATCACCAATTAAGGATTAAGACAAGGGTGCCCACTCAGCCCCGTCTTATTTATTGTTATGATAGATAAAGTCATTAAGAGGTGCAGAGAGGGGGTAGAGGTTTAAGCTAGCTAACTTCAGGCTACTGCCGGTTTTCGTCACAGAGCTGGCATTTGTGGACGATGTTGCGGTACTAGCAGCTTTGACTCACAATCTCCAGTTTCATCTCAACATTTGCAAAGAAGAATTAAAGGCATTGAATATGAAGGTAAGCCTTAGCAAGACCAAGGCGATGGTGATTTCTAGCAGTGAAGCTGAACAACATAATGTATCCTTAGGAGGTCGAAAATTAATAAAATTGGGATTCCTAAATCTAAAAGAGTGAGAAGCCACAAGAGCTGGGTGCTTATGCAGGCAATGGAAACGAGAGTTCCACGAAAAATAGAAGGGAAGACAAGGATTGATAGGGTAAGAAATCAAACAATCCGCACTGAGATCGAAGTAAAGTCTGTGAAAAGGAAGGTGGAAAGAGGGCAGCTTAGTTGGTGAGGACACCTCGAGAATAAAAGCAAAGAGGAGAAAAAGGAGGAGGGGAAGGCCGGGGAAGAAGTGGATGGATGATGTGAAGGATGGACTCTCGGCCAAGAACATCAGACTGGATGAGGCCCGGACTCAGGTCAGAGACACCTCGCGGGATTAGGGGCTTGGATTAAATAAAATAAAGAAGTCTGGTCTTGGTTCATCGCAACTGTCCTATTGAAGGTAGCAACGCGACCAGTTTGTGTTTAGTTTTCATAAGAAGCTTAATGGAAAGTGAAGTCTGGCCTTGAATCACCACAGTGCAATACGTGTTTGTGTCTAATTTTCTTAAAAAGGCTTATGGAAACCAAAGCCTAACCTTGGAACACCAGAGGTGGTTTGTTGAGTGGCGCAGCCCGACACGTCTTCGTATTTAGGTCTCTTGAAATGGTTCATGGAGGACGCAACCGGAGCCGTTTTCAAGCAAAAGTGAGGCGATCGGTGGTCGCCACAGGCGACCACATCTGTTTTTACTCAAAGAATGATAAAGAAGACAAACACTTTAACGACCGGCGTAAGTAAGGAAAATGGCGCAGGGAAACAAAGTTTCAATAGTAGTATACCACACTTACATCTCGCGTTTTAAAATTTCCTTTGGTTCTTAAGAGAAAGAATGCCATAGGTACAAGAATCAGATGCTATTTGCTACAGAAAGTTTTCGCCCTATCGGCTTAACGTCTGAGGTCGTTATGGGCAATGAAATCTGAACAAACTTTACAGTATATTTCCGGTCTGCTTCTTTTAAGCTTGGGGGCATTCTTCTGCGTTGGTAACTCAAGTCATTTCATTATGGTATCCACAGGTTAGGTTACGTTATTCTGGAAAGATGTCGAGCAAAGCAATGGCTGTGCAGGAATTGGCGGCTAAACTTTTAGACGGAATTCCATCAGCGTCTAAGTGTGGCACTGTAACACAATTTTTAAGACTCTGCGTAGGAAGATTAACTCTCTACGACAACATTGAAAGAATTAAAAATCCAAAAACAAAAACGTCGCAACTCTAAAGCGTCTAGCCAACATCTGCCTTTGTGAAAAGTAACTAAATCATATCAAAAATTCTAATCAGGGATGAACGACGACGGAGACACAGTAAAGAAAATCTCAGAAGTCAGCACATATGCAAGAAACGACAAAAGTTTTACTGATAAAGTATCAGATCAACAAGAAGTTGCACAAGAACAGGAATCATCAAAATGAGTGAAAATTCTAATGCATTCAAAAACAAGTTTTGTGCTATGCAGCACAAGTTTTTCAAATACTGCCTACTGAAGACTTTCGGGGATGTTTCGACAAGATGTGCATTTCAAAAACGTCCCGTTAGTCAGAAATTAATTTCCAGCTTTTCATGTTGGTTTCAAATGGGTCGTTTTATTTTTAGAGAGCATTTTTCCAATTTTATGATCTTTTTAGATTCAGACAACTTTGTTTCGAAATATTTTGTTTCTGTAATAAGAAAGAAATTGTTTATAGAAGAAAATCAAAATGTTTACGTTAAGATTTACTCAATAGCAGAAATTATCGTTTCTTGATAGGTCTTGATATCAACAATGTTGATCTAGGCGTTTTCAGTCTTGATCATGGTCATGTAAGTCCAGTTTTTGCCTTGGTATCATCATAATGTTCAGGATGAGACAGAACAATCAAGGCTGGTCTTATTGGTCTGACTCGCTTGTCATAGAGCACGTTTTGGTTTCAAGAAGTTAAATTCGTATCAAAAATGATAAAAGGAAAACCTGTCGGTTCTAAGTAATTTCACATTCATTGGAATTCAAGACAAAGTTTACCTGAATGTCAACACAACTGGCACGGCTTCCATTGACTTACCAATAATTGCAATGGCAAAACTCAAATAAGTTTGAAGTGTAAACGCCTTGAGCGCTATGTCGTTGGTGAAATGGAATCGGAAGTTAGACTGATTGAGAAGGTAATGGTGGGAAGCCCTGAAAAAGGCACCCAAAGCACATTTATCTTTTTCATATCAAGAAAGAATAAAACTCATACTCTAGTCATTTGATCTAGTATATGGTGTAAAATATTTTTATAGGAACTGAATTATGTTGCGAGTTGACAGAAATAAAAAGCTTTTTATACAACACACATACCTATTTGTGTCTAAAAAAACCTCACATATAATTGCAATTGATGCAAGATAAGCCACCATTTCCTTTTTTATAATAATTACAATTGCAGATTGTGTTTTGGCATTTTACAAGAATAAACTACAACTCAGAAAGAGAAATAACAGTAAGCAAATGTCAGGAGCCTAACAGTGCATTTGAAAGCCGTAGTTAATTTGTAAATACACAAATATTAAGATGAATGGGCATTTTTGCATAAATTTCAACACGTTTGAAATTATTAAAAGACCTGTTTTGGAAGGACTTGAATATTATAAACATTTTTTGTCATTATATAATAAAAAAAACTTGATGTAAATTGCTTTATGATAATCAATTTATTTAGTGATGATAACTTAGAATATTTTTAACGAACATGCTGCATAACCTAAAAACGATTTAATTTTTCCTCGTTTAGATTTCATAGAATCGTCATCGGCCTAGAATATTAATGCTTGTGCAACTACAATGAATGAACAAGAAAGATAAACTAATTGTCCCTTAAAGAATATTATCGTAATTCCTTTGTCGATATCGTGCAGCAATTTCTCAATATGGCGTGTCGCAATGACCTCACAAATAATCTGGGAACTGCAATCTGCAGCAATTTTCATATTCTTGGAATATTTCTCATGCGAAATTGACATTTATTTATTCTTGGCTTCCGTTGGGGATTTTAAAAATATATCGCTCCACATTATTTACAATGTAGAGTATAAAATGTGTGCAAAAAAGCAAAAAAAATTAAATAATCGTGGTCGGTTTTTGATTTTTTTAATTTTATGAAATATATTCGTTTCATTATTATTAATCAAAGCTGTTGAGAAATTATGGAATCGCAGGAAATGCCTGGTTAGCGTTACGCGGTTACTACAAATTATGTTAATGAGCAACTAAAATAGCACCTGGATGTAGTATAAAAATTATGCTAAACCACAAATTTATAATTTTTTGGTTTCCAGATTGGTCATCCAAAGTTTACCCAAGATTATTGCGGTTTAAAATTATTATTGTCATCTCAAACCACCACATCCTCTATTTTATGGTAAAAAAAGGAAAACGCAAGGGTATCATCTGTTTGATGATGATTTTACAGAACGAGCATAACAGGAAAACATTTAACATTTCTAATTTTCACGTTTTTAAAATAAACAACGTAATTTACACGCGTGGGTTGAGATCAAATAATAATATGCCTAGTTTTACGCGCTCATTCCGTTGCAGCAACGGCAGACCGAAGATATTAAAACTTTGACAGCCTTAAAGTGCATGGTTTTACTGTCATTTTAATATGTGCTAATGTGTCATTTACAGCTATCGCTTTGGATACTTTGTGCAAGTCTTTTTGTAGAAAGCCTGACGCCGAGATTAAGATATTAGACAGTTATGCATTAACTCGTTGCACCTGACCTTAATCGCTTTATAGAAAACGCTACATCGAATCTAAAACTGAAATTATCTCGACGTACAATATAAAATGGTTTTTAACTGCCTGGAAGTACGGCATATTTTATTAAAAAAAATTATCGGAAGAAATCTTTTTGTAGTGGCTTTCAATTATAAAATAATCACAGCTAACGATTTAAAGCGGTTAAAGAATTTAAAAATCTCGCATTTAAATTGTAGAAAATCATAATTATTGCCAGCTTTTCCAAAATAGTTTGCCGTTTTCTCACTTTCCCTAATTAGATATAAAATTCCTTTTCATTAAAATATCAGCAAAATTCCAAAAAAGACTAAAGACTCAATTAAACATCCAAAATTGTAAGTATAGATGTTTTAATTGCAATCGATTCAATCATTCAGTGAGAAATTGTATGTACAAAATCTCGTCGGGCTTTATTACCTTATCAAGAAGAAAAAGAAGACGAAACAAATCAAGAGCACATCAAAATCACACCAGGCTAAAAATAAATATTTCTTGAAATTAAGAAAAAACACAAATATTTTGGACAATGATCATTTAAAAGAAAACAATTCTTAAAATCACTATCATGAAAAGAAACATTAATTTAGTTAATTAGTTATTTGATCATTTAGTTCCTTGTTAATTTAATTAACGCAAATAATATAAATGTAATAATAATTATTTTTATAAATGTATTTATAGCTGCATTTCTGTATTTTATGACTTTGGGCTATATTTTAAAAATTAATTGTGCCGTCAACAATAAAAAACGTTTTTTTCCATTTCATGGTAGGTTTATAATGCAATTGGTGCAATAAATTTACACTAGATGCATGTGCACCTTTCAACTACAAATGATGATTTGAAATAAATAACCATAATGGAAAAATACTGGGAATTTATGTAGGTTTCAGAAAAAATTACTAGATATCTAGATAAACTGAGCACGTATTACGCAAATCGCAATTTGAGGTAGAAGACAGTTGCCTCATCAGTTAATTAATGAAGTTCTGCTGCCTATCATAAAGCCGGATGACAAAAACAATGATATTTAGGAGTGACACTTTTCTAAAAGATCTCGAGTTTACCATACAATTATTACAATACTTCAATAATACAAGAGGCAATATGTTCAGTGTAAAAGTAGAGATTTGTTGAAAACGCCAACAC
Organism: Ignelater luminosus; assembly: GCA_011009095.1. Taxonomy (NCBI): domain Eukaryota; kingdom Metazoa; phylum Arthropoda; class Insecta; order Coleoptera; family Elateridae; genus Ignelater; species Ignelater luminosus. The sequence goes on from VTPC01090705.1 coordinate 202,735, forward strand.
AGATCATAAGATAGTAAACATTTCAAATAATTCCCAAAGAAGCACGACAAAGAATAACGAAAATACCAAAAACGAATTAGAAAAAAACTGTGATACAACAAATCATGGAGTGATATTTACGATTGAAGAGGACATAGATTAGCAAGTGCCTACATTTTGTAATTTATCCCTTGTCATTTGAAAATTCAAGAAGAAGAATTCTTGATTCTATAAAGAGACTTAAAAAACATAATTACAGCAGTAACTAGAATGCAATGAGGAAGGAACACAAAACATCGGACGCCAAACGTCTTATACTAGCTGTTTTGCACAGTCCACTATGCAGCAAAATCAAGAATACGGTGCTGAAGAAAGCATCTTTAAGTCACTTTTCTTGAAAAGTAAACCTGTTACCATGCCCCAAATACAAAATTTGTCTAGTTATGCTTCTGTTTTCAGCCTCCATTCGTTCACAAATTAGAGACGCAAAAAGCCTACAAATCGTTTTCAAATGTTCCCAATATTGAGAGTCTTCAAAAGTTCTTTCTTTTCTAGAAATATTACAAAAGATTGCCCTTTCTCGATTTTGGTGATTAAGCACCATCAAAATTTTCGATTTCATACTTCCAACATTTCTTTATTTGGGAAATTTTAGTCGCATACACTCAACCTAACTGTTTTCATTAGAAAGATAAGAAAGATACTTCAAGAATGGAAGGAGAAATTTTATGAATTTCAATATTTCTTAATCCTATAAAGATCAGGAGTTATCTTCGCCAATAAACCATCACACGCAAACAAGGTTTTGCTGATCTTCGTCAGACACCTGCCGACCAGAAAGAAGATTTTATCCAGAAGTCTAACTCGGCCCGAAATAGCTGAGCTGAGCTTTCTGATCTCAGAATGCCCTGGAAGTGTCCAGAAATGTGTTGTCTCAAGTCTTGGGAATAGCAAATCGAAAATCTGAATTTTAATTTAAAAAATATGATCGCTGAAGTGATTGCAAAGTAAGGATCATGAGTTTCTGGCTAGAGGCCCAGTGACAGACTCGATAGTTAATCAATCAGAGTCAATACAGTCAGCACTCTAGTTTTTTTCCAATTATGTCCTATGAAAAAATGAAAAAGCCGCAATGTTGCATCATCACACTTCCTAAGATCTCAGGTATGTGTTCATGATACATTTTTTGTGAGAGGCGCGTAATATAACCTTCAAACGAGGTCGTAATGATACTAAGAATCAGTTAGGCGCAATACGAACATAACGATTGATTGAATAAACGAATCACTCTAATGGAAGTGTTTCTCTTAAAATAAATAAAAATTACAGAACTAATTTCGAGTTCCGCTAACCGAAGAATGCCCAAGACTCAAAAACTCTAAAAAACTGAATACAACCTACCTAAACATTCATACTTCGTAGACTACCGCTTTATGTTTTTGAGATTTTCCCAGTCTCAATACAAATTGATTGTTTTAATTCTTCCATATATTGCACTTGACCACTACTTCTGGGGGCGCTTGAAACCTGAAAGGCTATTCCAGAAGATGTGCGTAATACGCAATTCGAGTCTTTCCCTGCTCATAATAGCCTTTACACAGATAATGCAGAATGCCTCTATTTCAATTGACAGGATTGAAGGATCCTCTAGGAAGAATACTGTTCTGCTTCAAGTTTTTTTTATCAATGTCTTAATCTCCCGCTTTGTTACTTCAATGTGCAATTCCACAGGTTGGTATCAATGTTATGAAAAGGCTTCTTCCTTCCGTCTTTGCTAGGCTGTTGGTTTCCTGGTTATCTGCTAGTTAGTCTGTCCAGAGAGTACCCATATTGATTTCATTGTGTTATCTAGCTCAAGTTTGTTTAGACTAGCTAGAATTACTTGGTAACATTCTAATAGCCTTAGCTCGATTTGCCTGTCAGTAACTACCATATAAAAATTCTCCTACTGTTGTAGCGTAGATTAGTATTCTGTACTGTACTTGCTGGCTACTTGTAGATACAAGTATTAGGCACGTTCAGTGGATTCAGTAATTTCTATTGAACGTACTGCTATTTTGCAAACAAACTGAGTTGTGCTGGAGCGCTGACTTAGCTTACTGAGTACAGAACATTCCAGCAGAGAAACAATGAAAGTGACATTTCATAATAGGTTATGTCGTTTAATAAGTTACAGCTACTGTTACAAAGCTAAGAACTAAAGTGCTCAGTCCATTGAATGCACCAATTCATTTTTGCAGTTTTATATTTTCCGGATACACTTTTCTTTTTATGGCTTATTCTGTATCTGTACCTGTTTTATTCAAATCTGTAATATAGGGCGCTATCTATTAGCTATTTGCGAAATAATCATTCGTAACTGTCAAATAGCAATGGCTATCGTAAAATCCATTCCCGATATTCATTGTAGTAGACATTGCTCGTAGTTAAAAATGATTTTTCTCATGGTTTTTTTCTTTAGAGCTTTATAATCCGAACGACCCAAAAGAAGCTGATACTCTTCTGCAAATTTTGGAGGATGAATCGCTTGACCAAGCATGTGAAAAGATTTTAGACGAATAGTACAATAGTCAAATCTTGAAGAAACGAAAAGTGATGAAGAAGAAGCTTGTAACGGTTCGTTACTCGTCGCCATAAAATTATTTAAATTAACTGAAATCCCGCCAAGATTTCATTATTCCAAGTTGGTATGAGATTGTCACAAAATAAATCCCGATTTTTATCGAATCAATCTTGAAGATTTGTTGTTGAATTCAAAATTTTTTTTGTTCATTGACTAAATTGAACTAGGAATTCTATATTTTTAAGTTTTTCTTATTTAAAATTACCTTTTGTAGGAAAATGCAAAATTTTGTTGTTCCCGGGGATTTCCCGAATGAAGTACCCCTGAACAGTCCGATTTTAACATTTTTTATTCTCCCATACAAAAACTTTATTTGTGTTTGATAATTTTTTAGAGATTCTAATTTCATTTAAAAAAAAAGGCAAAATATCGATAGTAAACCTTCGATTTTCTCTTCAATTTGATTTTATAAATTCAGTTCTTCTTGGATTTTAAATACGGCGTGATAAGTGTGCCATCGTCCTTGGGTGTGACTTTTTTCGTTCGTTGAAGGGACGAGGATTGTGTGACGGGCCCTTGAAAGAATAGTTTGTTGCGTTCTTTGTTTCAATTTGTTTTTGGTGCAAATTTGTATTTTGAATGTGGAATCTCTGGTGGAAAATGGCGTAACCACTTTCGGCCTTTGGGGTCAGTGGTGAGTTGACATAATCACCTTTGTACCTAGTGTTTTTTTTATTGCACGTGCATATATCATCTTTTAAATCAGTTTGAGTACGATAAATAATAAAAAAACTGTGTTTTTGTGTTAAATTCGAATTTTGAAAGCTTGTTTAAAGGAAATATTTGTATAACCTGAACGTTGAACAGGCTATTTCCGATGTAAACAAGTATTATTACAGATTGGTTTTTGTCTTTTCGAACTATTCTATTTAAAGGTCTTTTTTATTAAAATGATATAAATAACTAAACAAAACAAAATTGTTCTAGTTTTTAAATGTTATTTGGTCTCTCAATTAAATAATTAAGTTTTTCTTTAAAACGTAAAACAACGATGACGTCATCATAGTTTGTTTTACGAAAAGTACAAAGTTTATTGATTGATGTACTGATTTGAATAATTTGGTTTTTGCAATAAAATAAAACGTAATTTGAGTCTTTATGTTGTTGTTTTTGTGTTGTATTGATAAACCATAAATCTGCCTGGGAATTCACGTTTTCTTCCCTTGATTATAAACAAAAAACATTGGCGCTCAACGACTTTGGTTTAATTGATATTGATATTAGTTGTAGTTAGAAAAAAAAACCATCTGGCAGATTTATTGTTTATCCCTTTATCCATCTGTGACCTAAAGCTGATTGACACCTGCAGCCCAAACGAGATGAGTCTCTTTTAAGCCTGATTGTGTTTCTGATAAGTAACTTTATGTTATTTGAGTAAGTAACCTTTTTAACGTAAAATAATCGGGGTTAAAAAGTTATTATTACAAGCTATGTAGTAATTAAAACAAGCAACGACAGAAGATTCAACATATCTAGAAGATGATCGTGAAGTACCGTCAGAAAATATGAAAATAGCAGAGAAATCTAATATAACATGAAAAAAGATTCGTTTATAGGAAAAGCTTTCAAGAAACCCGATTTGGAGGAAATAAAAAGTCTTTTTGGGCTTCCTATAAAGATGTCAGCAATGGGCTTCCCCGAGTGCTAATGTATTGAAATATAATTCTAGCAGTGAATCCATTTACTAATACTATGACAAAGGGGCAGACTTTCTCAATTACGTACAAATCTTTATGTTCGACACAACTGGAAAGACCAGAAAACGACAATGCATAAAGTCAGGCGTCTGCATTAAGAATCGGTGCAGAGAGCTATTTGCCAGAAGATGGAAATAAATCTACGCGTAGATGAGCAGATGATTACGTTTCACAACTGACTACCAAGACGGTAAGTCAGATTTTATTGACCTTGGAAATAAAAATTTACAGGCAAGCAAAATGGTTTGCTCATTTACACGAATTTTACGACTAATTAATCAATTCCGTTGAGATTTCCTAGAATTCATATAGAATATTTTTCATCTTGGTCTGCCATGAAATGGTAAAAGAATATCCCATGTTTAATGCTCGATTCTGTAACGAATGTTTATGCCGTCATGGGATCACGCGGTAGAGCGCTGCACTATAAAAAAGAAGCAGATCTGATGAACAATATCCTAATGGAATTTCTAGAGATCAAGAAAACTTGTGGAGGTGGAACTGGAAGTGGTATTGGTAGTTACTGAACACAACTCTCATCGGGAAGGCTTGAAACGTAGCGGTGAAGTAAGTAGATGGATGTTGAATCTTTTGGCCCAAAATGGTTGTTGTAAAGCCGCAAGAGTTCCACCTCGGCGACCCTGAAGGATTTCTTCATGGTTTTAGGTAATGGCGAATGCTTGAGTTGATGAATCGACGATGATGGAGATGTTGAAGATGTTGATGGGTGTTGTTTGGAGAGTTGAGTTGAACTGGCGGCGGCAATGGTTCTGACTAGTATTTGGCAGCAAGTGGACAGTAAAAGTTAATAATGGAGGTGGTGGATAGGATGTAGAATTTTAGATTCTTTGGATTGATAACAGGAGAAGAGACGGGGACGGACGGACAGAAGAAAAATATCAGCAGCGGTAGGGTAGTCGAACTTAAGGAGCGTCAGGCTCAGGTGCGGATCGTGAAGTGAATGGTTGAGGGTTGGTCACGACCTGCCCATCCCAGTAGCAAGACGATCTAACGAGGCTGAGAAATAATAATGCAGGGCTGCGGCTGGCGGAGTGCGGCGAACAGTCTTTCGGCCCACAAATTCCGGATGGCGACGTTTAACCGGGTGGATAGTCGCTGCCTACTCTTCTTCCGGGCATCACCGCTCAGGCTGATCCCGGATCGACTGTCTCGCTTCGCACTCGACGACGAACGATGAATTCTCACATAGGTCAAGGTTAAATCATGATTGTTCCTGCTACGAAGCAGCGGCGGTTGTAGTCATATACCTTTCGGCCTAAATGGGATTTGGTAGCTTGGAAGGGCAACTCATACTAGGAGTGTACTGCAATCAACCACAATCTTACTTACCTCATGCTACCCTATAGGATTGCATAATAAAATGCGTAGCATGAAGCTTTTGCGGCGACATCTATCATGGCTTACGCGCATGAGTACTTCTAAAGAAATTCACATGTAAACATATAAATTTACATATCTGGTTGTAGAATGCTATTTGTTGTTGTAAAGTCACAATAGAAATAATCGAGGGTTATGCGGCATTGTCAAAAAACCAGAAGAATTCTTATAAATTATTATCTTTTACGTTATGTTTATTTTTGGTAGTTTCTTTCTATTTTTACGGATTTTTGGAATTAAGTATTTACATTTTACCGGTGCATTCATATATTAACGAAAATGCTTGAGAGTCAAAAGGGTAAGATTTAGATCGAGCAGAATTTAGAGCAACGGAAAAAGTTTTGCCTAGGGGCCGCCAAAAGCTTAGCACTGGCCCTGTTTTTGTGTTAGTGCTGACAGTCTTTTAGAAATTCATAATCTCAAAAAGTTTCTAATTATCTTTTTTAAATATCAATGATTGAAAAATGCTAACTTGAGAAAGTTTTCCTCTAAAACGTACTGCAGACGATAGCACTAATAATATGGATGGTCTCACTTACAATAAATTAGCTACCTCGTAAATGGGAGCATTGCAATACTAGCACATGATAATTCCACGAAAGGGTAGACATTGATAAAATAAAATTTATTAATTACAATGCAATCAATGCCGAGAATATTTAAATTTATTTCGTTCACAAATAACAATCTCAAAATATATGAAAGAGTAATTAGAGATCCAATGACGGCCGGAAAAAGGAAGATTGGAAAAACTATGTGTCTATAAATTGAAATCTTCAAAATTTTTCTTCTTCGCGATCTGAAGCGCAGAAGATGTGGATAGACGCATTTTCTCATTTTCATTCAGCAAAGTTTGATAAATTTGAGCGAATAAACCAATGATAAAATCTAATTATTTGACATTTACATCAGAAAGATTTGCTTTTTTTCAATTCTGAAATGTTAAAGCCTATAGTACACTGAAAGTTTTCTGGACTTTAAAGTAAAAACCGTCAGTATTCAGCAAGTTTCTAACGTAATGTGACCTTGCGTTCGCGCAGCACATTTTGCAAAGAGTTCTTCGTGCTTTTTTGAATTTTTTCGTTAATTTATCATCGAAATGGTGTAAAAACAAACCTTTTGATAAAACTTGTCTGATTGTTCTTGTCAAAATCCGATGAAGCTAAAAATATTAGCTGGCCACATAAAAGATAAATTTGCAAGAACGTAAGACACAGTAAATTTACAATCTGGGATAAGAATACGAAAAATTTAGTATCTCAACTTGGATATTTGAAACGCGAAGGTACAAAGAGAGAAAAGAAAAGAAAGAAAAGATTTATATTATTAATATCTATTGCATCCTTATCTCCTACATAATATAACTCCGAGAAACAATACCGTATAAAATTAAAACAAAGGTATAACTGTAAAGCGAGATGTTTTCATTCTAAAATTAATTAGTGCAGTTCAAGATTTACAAGACTTTGATATACACCTATAAATTAAACGCGTTGTTCTTCCGGTTCTTGCATTCTTGAAGTAGTGTAATATAGTAATAGTAGTAGTAGATAACAACAGCACGCATAAACGTAATACACATACACACAAAATAATATCAGATTTTAGTAATCAAAATCATATCTCATTTTAAAGCGCGGCGAGGATTCATAAAAGTAAAAAGATTGTTTCAGATTTAATAAAGACATCTGTTTTTTCGTGTGTGTAACGTGTACACACGTTTTTTTTCTTAATTTATAATAAATAAAAAAATGTGGATTAGAACAGAGATAAAAATCGTTTTCTTTCCGTGATTATTCAAAACACAAGTGCTTATTTGTAGAAAATTTAAATTCAATTTACATAAGTACATAATTTTACTGCCACCTTTTGGATAACATTTCCTGTATTTCTTTTTTTCTTCTAGTTGTTAAATTAATTCTTTTTAATTGTATGTTTGTATATAAATTAACTGTAAAACACACACGAATTTTTGAATTAACCTTCACTTGGAAATTGTTTTATTTTTAATTCAAAAAAATTCATTCATCTTCTGATTTTTATCAAAAAAAAAGGCGAGCAGCGAGCAAGCAAGCAAATGCACACAGGTAGTTTGCGTGTCGAGAAAATAAAATAAAATAAAAAATATATAATAAGTACGCGTGTGATTTGAGGATTGTCGTGACTGCTCTTAACATACACTGTAGTAAATTCAAAATTAGGGTCCCTTGGTCTAGACTCGTATGTTTTTTTGTCTTCCTCCGTTGTCAAAGCACGGAAATATGTTATTTTCTTTTACCGCCTAAAGGCGTTTACTTATAGTTATAGTAATACTTACAACCGTTAAAAGCGGCGCTAAAAGTGGTCATGTTTTATCTCTAGGAGCATTCTGTGTACAGTGTACTGTATAATACTAAAAGATAGGTAAATTTTATAGTGTAATTAATGGTTAACGTCGAATACCATATGCTGCATTTAAAAAGAAGAAACCTCTTTCGCGTACTATTCACTCTTGTCTTGTATTTAGTAGTACCGTTCGTTTGGATATGAAAAGTCTTTTATCGGTTAATTGAAGCCAACGTATACAAAAAAAAAACAAATAAAAAACAAAATTAAACGCTACTGTCTGTCTGCAAAATGTGGTTCTATTTATAACACACAGTCTTGTATGCAATTTGGTTTCATTTAGTATAGTAGTTACTGAAGATGTTGATTGCTGACAATTTAATTGGGTAATTATATAAGGAATGGTAAGTTGAATTAGAAAAGTAGGTAATAAATAATGTTCCTATTAATTTTGTTTTTTAGATTTTCTGTTAGCTTTGACTTGTTTTAATATTGATAACTTTGAATATTAGTCAATAGTAATATTCAGTTAGTTTTAACTGTTGTAATAGAATTGTTTATAATATAAAAAAGTTCACTGGGTTTATGGCATAGAAAACAATAAGCATTGAAATTACCGCTATAGGAATCATCATCGACCATCCAACAGACTCTGTGGATATTTATCAATTGCATAATTAAAATTTAAAATTGTGCAGATTTGTTTCTGATTTAAATCTTCAGTGAAAGTTGTGAAACAAACACAAAAAACAACTGAATATGAATTTTAAAATATCACAAGGTGAATATACTGAAAATGGACCATCGGCTTGTATACGTAAAAATTCGTAGACGTATCATCAACACATTCAGAAAAGCTCTCAATATAATGAAATGTAAATCATCTTGATTTTGTTTGTTAGAAAGGCACATGAGATCCCAGCTGACACAGTAATCCGCGTTAATTAATAATGCAACGTAACATCCTGCTTAGAATTTAGCGTAAAAAATAAAATTAAGCAAAAATTATAAGCTAGCAAGTAATTCATTCTTTGTAACGAGAGTTAAAAAACCTTTTGGAATCAAAACCACACGAAAAACTTTCTTCCTTCTTTATGAAATATTGCCTTCTCACATCGGGTGGCGTCTTTTATAGCTTTTATAGACTTAGATTGTTTCAATATTCTTTTTAATCTTACAGCCAAGTAATAATTTAGACTATAGATACTAGAAGTACCTTATACTCGGTGATCCAAAATGATTTGAATTTCCCACGTTAGCATCACGGTGATTTTTCCAGCTTAGAGTTGGCCGTGTTGCTAGTCACTTAACCAGCCAATGGCGTACTTGTTGTCATAACAACGTCAAACAAAACTAAATCAAGGATGTTGTGCTACCAACTTTCAAAATATTTTTATTTCGCGGGAAATTCAAACCGTCATCAATCATTTTGAAATAGTAGATCAATAATCAATAAAAACTAAGGAAAAATGTGTAAATGGAAACCAAAATGAAACAATCTGAAAGAATGCCGAGTGAACTTAAGATAATAAAGAGGAATTTAACGTGAGATATTATAAGGAAAATAAAAATTATCATAGAAGGAAAATTAAAAAGAAGACGTAGAACTAAGAATGTGTGAAAAGAAGAAATCTAAAAAAGGCTAGAGCAAGAATTTGAAATAAGAAGCGAATCAGAAACAGTCTAAAGTATGATGAGAGACAAAATTCGAATAGAAGAGAGAAAAGAAAAAAAGCACAAAACACGTAGAGAACAAGGCTGGAACGATAAGAAAAATAGGAGAAAGAAATAACGTCAAAAACATTGCAAAAAAGACAAATTAATAAAAAAAAAAGCAAAATTTGGAAAGTGAAGACGCAAGAAGATTCTTATAATTGGGAAAGTGATAGAAAGGAATTAAACAAGCAAAATAAAATAAACACAGACCTCGGAAAATTGACGTTACAGTATTGGGAAGAAAAAGAAATAAGAAGAAAGAAAAAAAGGTAAGAAACAAAACAGGAAAGAAAAATAAAATAAGAGAGAGGACAACGATAAAATGTCAACGTCCCAGAAAGGAACAGCAAAAATACTGAAGTAAACGAGTTCAGATAGAGAAAAGCGGACTGACAGAAAAAGATGACACAAAAGGAGAGTAATGTATAACAAATAGTGTCATTCTAACTATTTGAATCCGAAGAGCTAAAGAATATGTAATTGGCCGAGAAGATGGCCCTGATGATAAGATAAAAAAATCAAAGAGACAAGAAGATAATGCAAGGTGACAGGAAGAAATTAAATGTGAGAGAAAAGCGCGAAGAAAAGTGAAGTTTAGTAAAAGTAAACGAGTGGATCTGAAAAAACCAGAAAAAAATAAGGGTAAGAAGGTAAAAACATAAGACAAATTTTTCCAAGTTTATCATGAATGTTTGGAGTCACTGAAAACGTGTTTGCATATTGATATGGTGTGTACATGCACAGTTTCGCTTCAATTTCGCAAATGTTATACATTAGAAGCTTTAAAAAGTTTCCAAATTGGAAATTAAAAGCACGAATGCCTAGGCACAGTCGCTACAGATCAACGATGGGTAATCATAGCTCTATTCCATTAAAATGTACGGCGGGCCACAAAGGAAACTATACGTCTCAGTATCTAATTGCATATTTATGTCATGCGGTTCAATCTTCACCAAGTTGTAATTTAGCATTTCCTGAGAAGGTCGGCCTGACTAAAAGTCTGCACGAGGCGAGTCGCGTTTGGGACTCATTTAAAAATTCATCAGGCTTTACAGGCCTACATAGGATCAATCGGGCCGTTCAGGCCTGTCGCGTTTTTCTTACCCGTGAGGCTGTTTGGGGTTTGTCGGACCTGTCCAGCTTATAGTATCGGTCGAGCTTATCGTGTCCGTCGTAATTTTCGAGTCATTAATTTTGTACCCATCCAAAGCGGATCGGACTAAGATCCTTTTCGCACTGCACTTGAACAGGCGTTATTTTCAAACTCTCCCAGGCAAGCATTAGTTTCATACTGAACCAACGAGGAGGATCTTCAGACTACACCAGACCGAGAACCTTTCCTTACTGAGTCAGACGAGCGTTAGTTTCATATGGACTGAGACGGGCATTATTTCTATATTTAACTGAAGCGGAAGTTTTGTGCTGTGTCGTAGAAGCCGGGGTTTTTATTTCTTTTTAACTAAACTTCGGGTTTAGGTAGGGGCGGCCTTTAATTTTTAAAGGGTACTTCGTACCTGTCGAGTCGTTCAGGCGTCTCGCACCTGTCAGGCTTCCCGGCCCTGTCGGGCCGTTCGGGCCTATCGAATCGTTCAGAGGTCCCGGATCTATCAGTCTCTCTGGCCCTATCGGGCCGTTCAGGTCTCTCGTTTTTTCCGGTCAATCAGACAGTTACCGACTGCGTCAAGTTTATTCCTAGTCGGCCGGGCCTGAAAATTCTAGCCCGTGCAGGGCTTTAGGACTAGCCACAATCTGACTCCACACTCTGTGAACTACACAAAAGTGTAATTTTTCTATGAATATTGCGATATTGCGTCTTTGCTTTAAATTTTAATATCATGCAAGCGAGTGGGATTTCGAATTTTACTCTTCTACTTAACGCCCAGACGGTTTTGGGCTTTAATAAATCTTCTTACGATACTCATTGTATAAAAAGGTCTAGAATTAACGACACAAGCATCTTTCATAATGTTTTCCAATCGCTGTGGCATAGGACGATGTTGAGCATACAGTCCTGCATGAACCGAAATCTTCAGGTCCGGCCCGGCCCGATCCGACTGGGGATAAAGTTGACGCGGTCCGCAAGAATCCTGGTAATTTCTTGATCGGTCCGACAAGCTTGAACGGCCCAAGAGGGTCTACGTAAGTCCGAAAAGTCCGATAGATTTTTAAACTGAGTCGTGACTTGACCTAAATCCGAGCTTTACAAAACCCTAAAATACAGTATAAAAATAATGCCCACCTCGGTCTGTACAAAAATAACGCTCGTTTGAGTCAGTAAGAGAAAGTTCTCGGTGCAGTACGAAAAGGCTCCTCTTAGGTTCAGTATGAAAGTAACCCTTCGTCCGAGTAAGTACGAAGATGCTTCGGTGTGGTTCAGAACAAAGATCAGTACAAAAAGGATCTCGATCCAATGCAGTATGAAAATTGTCTGTTTTGGATCAGTACAAAAATAACGATCCGAGAAAAAACCCAACCGATCCAATAAGCTCGACAGGTCTGACCGAGAGAACCGACAAGCTTGAACAGCTCGACAGGCCTGAGCGACCCGAAAGGGCCAACTACACTCATTTATATAATAACCGAGAACAGAAACATGTACAACGGTAATTCTTCAAGAATTCTCCTGAATTATTGTTTTAGCAACAATAAGGATTCTCGCTAATTAATTGAATCGACATTATATGCTAATACGGATTCAAATGTGATTTATTAAATTTACTAAATTAATTGACAGGAACTGCAAAAACAAATTATCTCCGCCAATAGATATATATAAGAAATAAGATGGGAGAATCATATTTTCGGAATCAAAAAGAAGAAATAAACGCGATTCCCTAGACAAACAGCCGCTCGTCCCGCGTTGATCACAATGGTGCAGAGTGATTTTGGACCTACCTTATCACTCTGATATTATTTTACTATTCACAGTTACTTAAAGATAGATAGATAATATAACAAAAAGTGCATAGATGCAAAACCCGTTCCTAAACTATCACTGATAAAGAAGAGAATTTTTTAATTTGTTAATTAATTAGATCCATGGTCAAATAATCTAAAGCCAGTCAAGTAGAGCTTGAAAATGATCTACACTTTTTATCGTCTTGTAATCTTTTTCTCTATCCAACGAAAGAGTCCAGCATCCTCACAGTATATTGAAACTACAAGATCAAGCAAAAAAGCTGGAACAATAAAGGTTGTTTTCGCTCAAAGCAGGCTTTCTTGATAAATTTTACTTTCACAATTAGCCAATATACAAACAATTTGTTTTACAGTTTTTACGACATTCTGGTCCTTTAGGTTTTTCTTGCACACTACGAGAAAACCAGCTCTCAAATTCAACTTGAATCAAAGAATTGCAGATCCTATTTTTCTCTACGAGATTCTCACTTTTCATTCAAAACTACCCATCGTTGAACTAAGTGCGGCACGATAAGCTCGATGAAATGCAGGTTGCCAGACGTTGGCGTCGGTCTTTGAAGGATTTCTTCTTGCTTGTCCAACCACTTTTCTCGGGTTTTTTTCGTATTTTCAGTTTCTCGGCTAATTCTTTGGAAGGTTCGTGGAAAAAAAAAGTTTGAAATGTCGTCTGTGAGTTTTTCCACAAATGATGTTGTTAAACCCGGTGGGTTGTATGCTTTATTCTAGGAATAACTATTTACACTTCATCTCCTACTTCTACCACTTGTCTACTTGTCTACTTATTTTCTAATGCTTCTTCAGGGTGTCGCAGCACCCGCTCATATTACCACCCTGGGTGGGGATGTTCAGTTTAGGTGCGCAAACCGCACATACGCTGCTCCCTGCTATTATTAATTATTCTGGATAATCAAGTTCCTGAAGTGAACAGATGTTTATGTAATTCTTTGCGGTACTGCAGGAGACTGCAAAATGCGAATGAATTCACACTTCTTTGAATCGTTTCCAGGATAATCTAAAGACTGTAATTATTCTAGTTTGATCCCATGGTGTCGTTACTTGTTAAAAGAAAATCAGGACAAACAAAAAAAGGAAATTTGTGATACATAGACGCGAGATTCTTAAAGAGAAAGTAAATAACCAGAGTAATACGGTTTGTATGATCCTTGACACGTTTCGAAAAACAGGCCAGAAACGTAAGCAAGGTATCTTTCATCTTGTAGTTTGTAGTCTGTTGCTACCTCCGAATCTGACTGATTGCGATTATAATAAGACAAGAACTTTTTGAAATCGATATCTAAAGATCAAGGAGTTCAAGAAAATTAAAAGTTGTATGATAAACCTAAAATTTTCTATGCGCTTTAGAGGCGCGTTATCTTCTCTACTTGGTTCTCTTTCTTGCAACCTCGTTTCGGCTATTTGTCAATATTTTTACCTCTATGTAATTATCTACATAAGATCCATTTTTTAATCTTGTTTGTTCTTCTGTTTATCAAGCTTTCACCGCACACCACTTTAAATTGCTTTTATTATGTGTACTTTTTATAAAATCTATCGACATTAATAATAGTAAAGTTCAATATATTCAACAATAAAATATCGGAATAGATACCGTATTGCAAAAAAGCACGTCCAGTTTTATTTCTATTTTTAAAAAAATCATAGGAGTTACTAGTTGTGCAGAAGATAATTAATTTCTTTCATTTATATACAAATGGGTCCATTTGTATACGTTAAACTAGATATACAAGCAAATATATGACTAGAAAAAGCTATTTCTATATACAGTTGATAGCATGCTATGATTAATACGTAATTATTTTTGCTTATTCTATCTTCTTCTTTTTCTTCTTCTTCTTCTATGCGCTCGGAAACATTTTCAATTCTAATAAATAACTTATTTTTCCCGATTAATTCTCAAAATGGAAGTTTTATAATATGAATATTCTTGATTATGTAAAATTAATTTTAATATTTTAAAGGTTGTTTAATTATACTTTTTTTTTATTATACACATATTATATATTATGTGAGTAAAAATGTGCCACGGGTTGACATTTCAAGGGCATTCATATCAAGAAACAACCGGTTAATGTTTTTTTTAAATTTAAGGTATAGCATAAATATATCGCTTCATTTTTTTGCAGTTACATTATCAATTCGAATAAATTATCAAACAAAAAATAATACACACACACACTGCTGCAAAACTAGTTGGGTTATTAAAAATAAACAAAACACAATAGTTAAAATATATCTTTTTCCATTGGCAAAATATGCATACCATATAATTACCAAAAAAATTATAATTCTTGGCATATACAAAAATTCCTACCCATTTACATAATTCTACAAAAATTATAGAGTACAACACACATCCGACAAAATACTCGTGTTAAATTCTTTCTTTCCTGTTTGAAACAAGTCAAGAAATGCACCTGCATCACTCCTTTTAATACCACTTGAGTTACAGAAGTAATTATTATTTTTTTTTCTTATGTTTCTTTATTATTAATCTTTTTGTATTTTTAAATTACTTTTGACTTAACTCTTTATATTAAAAATTATTTTTACGGTTACTCTTAATAGTATAAAAAAAGTCTTATGAGAAAATGTTCTTTGATTATTTCTTATCAACTTCCTTTAATACGCCACACAAGCCTAGTATAATCCGCTTGTCTTACATGAAGGTCCGAAAAATACGTATCAGTGTGTGAAAATTTTATGCTCATCCGTTTTCTACTTGATTAAAGACGAACGGATTTAAATGCGATTGAATTTTGTTTGTGTTATTTCGATCAAGATTGAAACCGAACTTCCAACAGAATAAGAAAAAATAAAACTCAAGATTTTTAAACAAAATCGCGAGAAGTATCATACCCTGACAGATTTTAAAACTTTACTGTTGCCATTTTATAGAAAACCTAGAATCAACAAAATAGTTCAGCAAAGTTCATCATTTTTTCATTTTCTTACAAGAAATATTTCATTTGGAGATAAAAGTTCCGAAAGAACTAAATCTGAGTGACCTTGATCTTATTAAGCAACACCGCAAGGCAAAAAAAACTTGTTAGAATATTATTCCTCAAGAGATCATACAATATAAAAGAAATAAGCAATGAAAGGATCTTTTTGTTTTCATTATCTTTGTTGCTTGCAATGAAAGTAATTAGTTACAAAATTGCAATATGTAAACAATCTCAGAGTGAGGAATAGATTAAACTCGGTCTAATACTGTTTTATTTTCGTTACCTTCACGAATTAATCGCCAAAGAAATTTTATCAGAGATTCTCACTAACCAAAGCAGGGTATTTTTCCCAAATCGTCGTTTTAGTCATGTGCGGGATGTTTTTTTCCTGCAAAACGTCCAACGAGCGATTTCCTCAACAAGGTTTATTCGGGAATGGGAAACTCCAATACTTGATCGTCGTTGCATAACAGAACGCAAAAGTTTAGCTTTTCGATAGTTTCTTTGAAGGAAGAGACATTAGTTAAACCCCACATGGGTAGTTGAAAGAATGAAACCAGAATGAAATCCTAAACTAGACTGAAACACGCAACCTGGAAGCAAAACATGTACAGGCACCCTGTGTGAAAAGTGCAAACTTGCAACTTATAGTAAAAGGTCTTCTTTAGAAACGCTGCCGCCGAATACAAAAAAACAAAGACGAACTTACTAAGCAGATAGCGACAGCATCTCATAACAAAAATGGAAGCGATTAGCTTTATAATAATTTATTTTAAGCAAAATCTTGACAAAGGTGATACTGCTGAGTGAAATCAAGTTTATGGTTGGTCACTACAGGCGATCTAAATGAAAATAAAAATAAACCAACGGGCTTCTTTGGGAGCTGACAGCTGAGAATGGGAATGGCAAGAAAGGAGAAGCTAACAACACGATAAAAGGTAAATAATTCTATCAAGATTATTGTGCAGATTGTACAACCCTAGACATCCCGAATGCGAACCGAGTATCATCGCTCAATTACGCGCATAGCACAAATCTTTCTAGAGTATCATGAAAGACAAACCGTTTGGGATTAAAATAGCTTCTTTTAAGAAAACTACAGACAGTCTGCATTTAGAAAGCGAAACCCCACCCGCATCTCACATAATGCAATTCGAAACGATAATTTTCACAATTTCTTTTAAGAAAGGTTGCAGAGCAATACAAAATTTAACAGTAGACTGACACAGACTACCTAAATTTTGAGCGCAACCCACTATATCTCTGACAATGGCGAGATGTCTTGCTTTACGATAGTTTCTTTCAAGGAAGACTTTGAAATTTTCGCCAAAACTCAAAGAGTATTGTCGGTCCAAATAAAGTTTGGCCATGAAGGATTGCAAACGCAAAGCACCACAACATCTTGGCGATAGAACGTGAGATATTTTCCTTTACGATACGTATTTTCTTTCAAGAAAGATTTTGAAATTACCGCCGAAGCTCGAAAGAAGTATAGTTGGTTCAAATAAAGTTTGGCCATTAAGGATCTCAGACGCAAAGATCCATAACATCTTGAAAATGAATCGCGTGATTGCTTTACGACAGTTTCTTTCAAGGACTGTTTTGAAAAGAGGTATTGCCGGTCCAAATAAAGTTTGACCATGAAGGATTTCAGACGCAAAGCGCCATAAAATCTTGACGATAAAAAGCGAGATATTTGCCTTTACGATATTTTCTTTCAAGAAAGATTTTGAAATTGCCGCAGAAGCTAGAAGGAGCTATTTCCGGTTCAAATAAAGTTTGGCCATGAAAGATTTCAAACGCTAAGCGTCATAACATCTTGACAGTGGATAACGGGATGTTTTGCTTCGATAATTTCTTTGGAGGAATATTTTGAAATTGTCGCAGAAGCTTGAAGGAGGTACTGCTGGAGCAAATAAAGTTTGGCCATGGAGGATTTGAGACGTAAAGCGACATAACATCTTGTCGGTGTAACACGAGATGTTTTGCTTTACGATAGTTTCTGATAGTTTCTTTCGAGAAAGATTTTGAAATTGCCACTGAAGGAGGTATTGTCGGTGCAAATGAAGTTTGACGTTAAGGTATGGACGATACTATCATAAAGCGCACCGAAGAATATGTTTAGCTTGGACAAATCATTAGATGCGGGAAGGCAAACCAGACAGCTGAAATTGAGAGACGCATAAGATCAGCATGGCGCGCTTTTGGCAGACAAAGCAGAACCTTGAAAAACCAGAAGACCCCATTGAAACTCAGGAGTTCCGGTTTCAACCAATGCATTCTTCCCGTCGCACATACATGGTCCTTTTACTTAAGGCCTGATAGATAAACTGGCCAAAACACAAAGATCCATGGAAAGACTAAAGTTAAACATTAAACTGAATGACCGAATGAGAAACGAAGACATACGTCAAAAAACTAAATTGATCGATTTAAAACAACACGCAGCGATGGGCAGGGCAGACTTTGAGACAGACGGACAACCGTTAGAGCAAAGAGATTCAACAGTAAAGACCCTAGCCGGGAAAGACAGGCAGAGATGATTTGAAATTGATGGCAGGACTGAAACTGATGGCAGGATTGAAACTGATGGTAGGATTGAACTGGGCAGGAAAGGCGCAGGACAGAAAATTATGGAGGCAAACAGGGGAGGTCTATATCCCGTATGGGATAGCAACAGGCTGATAAAAAAGAGAAATACCAAGAAAGATTTTAGAAGCAAAACGCCGTAACATCTTGACAATTGAATGCGGGATGCTTTGCTCTACGATAGTTTCTTTCAAGAAAAATTTCGAAATCGCCACCAACGCTCAAAGGAAGTATTGCCGGTGTAAATGAGGTACCAAGAAGGATTTCAATACTGCCACCAAATCTGATAGTCGACTTCATAAGCACAGTGCAACTCAAGATGTTTAATTTTGCGATACTTCCTTTGCAAGGAATATTTCAAAGACGGATCTCGATACTACCACCAAAGTAATGGGCAATGCAAAGTCTGACAGGCAGCCTAGATTTGAGATGCAAAGTACAAGTGCATCTCACACGATGGAGCGCCTTGCTTTACAATAATATCTTTCAAGACAGATTTCAAAGCCTATAGTTTCTCACCCAGACAGGCGGCGTGAATTCTAAGCAGATAACACGACCTTTGTGGCCTGTAAAGGTGCACGAACCGTTAGATTCAACAAGTTTTTTCAAAAAGAATTATGAAATAGAAAAAAGATTCCTTACAACGAGTTTAATGTTATCGTGAAGATTCTACATCTAGAGAAGATTTAGCTTCACTTTAAGTAGGATTCCACTGACTCTAGTGCGGTATACCAAAGATGCAAGTTTGAATCCCTCGCAAAATCTAGGTTTTCTATATGTTTAACTTAAGAAAGACGAGAACAATAGAAATGGCAAAAATGCCCTATAACGATAGCGCTCACATTACTTAGAACAGTTACGGGCTATGCATCACGTTAGACTAAATTATATTTATATATCAGACTGTAAGTTTCAAGGTCGGAAATGTAACTCTAATGTCTGAGCGGAAACACTAAGATCCCGTTGCATAAGGCATAGTTAATCAAATGGTCACGTTAATCAAAGAATTAGCGTCTGGTTGGGTTATTGCATGATTAACTTCACTGCGCTTTAAGCAACCGATTCCAAGCTTTCTGTGGTAGCTAGTTTATGAAATGTAAATTGTCTATTTAAGTGTCTTGATTCTTTAATCGATATATTGTTTCTACGAGGGCTGTTTGACGGAAGCGTGACTTTCCGCTAGATGGCGCTGATATCGGTAAATCGAAAACATTAGCATATACGTCAGTCTTTTAGAGGCTTAACCTCCAAATTTCATGTCAATCTGTGAAATAGTATACATTTGACAGTCATAGAAATCAATTAAGTTTGTGCTATTTTGTAAATATGGAAAAACGTGAATTTCGTATTTTAATTAAACATTATTTTTTACGTGGAAAAACAGTGAAAGAAACTGAGGAGAAATTACGGAAATATTACGGTGAATCTGCTCCATCGCATGGAATGGTTTCCAAGTGGTTTAATTCATTTAAAACTGGCCGTATGAGCATTGATGATGGTGAACGCCCCGGGCCCTTACAAACGGTCACTACTAAGGAAATCGTTGACAAAATCCATAATATGGTAATGGCTGATCGACGTTTGAAAGTGCGCGAGATAGTTGATGCTGTTGGCATCTCAATCGAACGGGTGCATAATATTTTACACGAACATTTGCATATGAAAAAGGTATCGGCAAGATGGGTGCCGCGATTACTCACAGTAGACCAAATGAGAAATCGTGTTCAACTTTCAAATCAATGTTTGGTCATGTTACAACGTAATCAAGTTGAGTTTTTTCGCCGATATGTGACTGTTGACGAAACCTGAATCCACCACCATACCCCTGAGACAAAGGAACAGTCGAAACAATGGATTTCACCAGACGAACGTGCACCAAAGAAGACTAAAATTGGTCACTCGGCTAATAGTCATGGCGACTATTTTTTGAGATTCTAAAGGCATAATCCATATTGACTGTTTGGAAAGAAGTAAAACAATAACTGGCCAATATTATGCTGATTTATTGACCCGTTTTGATGTTATCTTAAAGAAAAACCTCCCACATTTAACACGTAAGAAAGTGCTCTTTCATCATGACAACGCCCCATCTCATTCATCCGCAATTGCGACCGCTAAATTGGTACAATTACGCTACGAATTGCTTCCCCATCCACCATACTCACTGGATCTGGTCCCAAGCGACTTTTTTTTATTTCCGAATTTGAAAAAATCCCTCGCAGGAAAAAAATTCGCATCAAATGAAGAGGTTATTGCTGCAACGGAGGCCTATTTTGACGAGTTGCCAAAAGAACATTTCTCAGACGGCTTAAAGAAATTGGAAAGTCATTGGACTAAGTGTGTAGCACTTGAAGGGAACTATGTTGAAAAATAATAAAAAAAATCTAGGCTAAACCTGTTTTTTATTGAAATGTCACACTTCCGTCAAACAGCCCTCGTATTTGTCAAAATGAATAGTTGAGGTGGACATCTGTAATTTTAGAAATCTCATTAAACGCATTAATAAGAAATCAAAGTTTACTTACTGTTCATACTGTCAAAGACTGTACGTACTATCGCCGTAAAGAGTAAAATCTAAAAAGTGGGATTGCATAAACAGCGGATAGAGCTTCCTAAGAAAGTTTCTCTAGGGGAGGTTTTCGACGCTGCTGCTAAAGGAAGCATTGCTAGAGTGGCTATAGCATTATCTGACCTTACGATAGATCATTTCAAGAAGACCCTTATCATCACTATTGCTAGAAGTGACATCACCAGAGAGGATGACCTAAAATCCAGGTGACCTGGATGGAGAGCAGATAGTATGACTTTAGCGCGTATACTGCATGCGAAACATTGGTTTTGTGATTAAAGAACGACTTATACTTTGTCGCCAAAGGCAAAATCCGATAGTTGATTGCCGTAGGCAATCTTGATTAGAAACAGTCTCTCTACCATATAATAGAACCAAAAAAGATTTTGTCAAGAAAGATTTCACTGGGGAAGGCAAAGTCACAGATGGCAAGAATGAGGAATAATAAGCGCGATATTGTACCATACAGTGCAACATGAACTGTATTAGCTCTAAAAGTGGGATATTTGGCCTTAAGATAGCTTTTTCCCAAAAAGATTTGCTACATTGCTACCAGACAGAAAATAATTCAGAAGTCGACTGCTGCAAGCGGTCTTAATTGGAAAGACGATCTTATACCGCATAGTGAAGTTCAATATTATATTCTTTGTAGTTTATGCAAAGAATTTTAAAGGAAAAAACACGACAATAAGCTGTTTGATATGAAAGCATAGAGAGGTCACACCAAAGTGGATACTTGAGAGGTTTTGTAAGTATAGAACTGTGCTTGTTCAGTATGAAAACTTGTAAGTCCAAAAGACATAAAAGTCTAGAGAAAGAAGTAGAACTTTAGAATTCTAAAAAAAAAGTTCATGTGTATTCGCACTCTTAAATATCTTTGCAGAAAAAAAGTCGTCTTTCCCCGTTTGGGGTCATGCACGAATCTTCATATGAAGCCGAGAACAAAAGGTTAAATAATTAATTATGGAAAGGTGGAAATTTGATTGGTAAACTCATTTGATTTTGAACTCCTTGGTTGATACTCTTCTGCATTTCTTAATTCTGAACGTAGGTCATGTGTACACTCTGTAAATACTCGACATAATTACACGCTTACAATGCCTCGACATACGTCTACCTTCTCCTGCATACAATCCAGTTAAAATTTATAATTCAGATGTTATCTCTATGGATCCAAGAAATTACTTATTGGATTATTTCCGCGTAGAAAATTTACAAATCCTTCGAGATCTTGCCATCATTCCGCGTCTTTCGTGAATCACATTCTTGTTATCGTTTCAATACCATCTTTATTTAATATTTGGAAAATTTTGCTTACCATATCTAAATAAGTAGTTCACATTCTCGTTTTCTTTTTCAAAGAAAACAACCGAGAGTTCCACGTGCTGTCTTCATTGGTGCCTATTCGTTTGAGATGCTATTGGGTTAATATTTCACTTTGTCTTCTTCAATGTTCAGTTTCTAATCTCCGTGCTTACGATATCCATTCAAAAAGTTAAAGTTTTATGAGTATTCTGTTCCAACTTTAATAAAAGACGACTATGTTAAAAACAGTCAGTCGTTTCAGTGTTAGAAGTAACCTTACAAATTCTACTAGAACAGGTCACTATTAGATCTGGCAATGTAAAAAAAACTAAAGATGTTTAAAGTAGATTTCCAGTGTTTCTATCTGAATTGTTAACGTTCTTTTTGAAATTAACAATTTTGTAAGTTCTACGCTAATATTCTTCTGGGTTTCGAATCAGTGATGAAAAAAATTAACAAGTTCAAGTAAGTCTAGATCTAATTAGAATGGTTACACTTTAGAAGGTGGAGATAGAGGAGGTTGCTGAATTTTTTTTTGTACAAAAGGAAACAAATTATAAAAAGAAAAAAAGAAAAACTATCAATGAAGATAAATTCCACTGTCACATTAACCCTTCCTTTCTATAATTCCTTAGTCGTTAACCTGCAAACAGGTGTGACCATAAGAAATTTAAAATTTTCATTTCTATTAAAATTGCTTTGTTTAAACACATAATAGGTTTCATATGTTGCTTGCTTATAGTATTGACATATTCGCTTGTTAACTTAAATAAATTGTTAGCCTACGACAAAATTGATTAGTAACGCTACGAAACAACTGCATACTTAACCTAATTTTTTCTAAATTCTTTAGCAGACTTTTAATTTATTTATTTTGCGCGACAAAAAGGTGGTTTTGCATAATACTATAAAATAATTTTGGTAATGTGTCTATATATGTGTCATTTTTACAGACATATAAAGAAAACAAATAAAAATTTGCAAGAATTCCTAATGATAACTTTTGTGTATACTCAGATAGTAATCAAACAGGGAAGTTACATTCTAAATCCATAGTTGGCGACATAACTCTCTCTCTGATCGTGAATGATTTCCGCGAATCAATGTTACGAGCCAATAGCGAAACAGTGAGGGAGTCTTATAAAAGAGCACACATACACCGATGGATGGATGCATCGTGACCACACATGGCGAATGTCTTTTAACTGCGTTCCGGGAGTCATCATCATATCGGTCCCATGAGATCGCCATCACTAAACTCTACTATATATGTCAATATTGAAATACTTCACCCAAGTTTTAATAGATGAAATTGATTGTAGGTGCACGTACGCGCGCGCTCTTTTAGTTTTCTAAACCTTTAAATGGTGATAGAAAGACGGACCGAGAGGTTATTAAGCAATAATTGAAACGCTAATTGAAATTTGTTAAATAACAGCATATAGAATTAGTTTCGGTTTAAGGGAGAGAATAAAATGCTTGAAAGCTACCTGTGTACGGTTAATTGAATCTGTCATGTAACGAAGAAATTAATTAAAAACTACCAGCACTAATCGATATTGGATATATAATAAACGTCTACTACCTGTTTTCAAAGTTGGCAATATTGCTTTTATTGGTTTAAAAAAATGGGAAACAATTATAATTGAATGTTTACTAATTTAAAAGCCTCAAGCGTTCGAAAAGAATTTAGATCATGCTTTGAATGAGTTTTTGCTTTGAAAATCAAAGTAGGCCGAAATTGCAACTTTTGACGATTGCAGGTGACTGTTTACTGTTACTTTTTGTCATTATCACAAACCAGATAAAAAAGACAACTTCTTGACGTTCGCCTTGCTCGAGCTTAATTTTCTTTTTTAATTTATGCTAATCCCCATTAAGTACTTTCAAGGTGCAAGTCATTTCAAACCATCAATGGGGTGTCAGTTTGTATTACGATAATCGTCAAACTGGGCGTTTTAAAAGTTCAATAATAAATTAAACAACTTTTTCCCCTTATCGCTTATATCGATTTCCTGTACAACCAATGGCACTTGTTGGTGTTTTACAAAAATTCCTAAAAACGTCTTAGCGCAACAAAAAAAAAACAAAACGGAAAGGATACGTCTTAAATATTATAATTACTTTTTGGAAACCAGATCTACTTAAGTATTCCGGTTGCCTGAAGTAACCTTCACCTCGATCTCTTCACGTGAACTTAATTCACGCAGCCACCGTTTTTTACTCTCCTGCTTCTCTTTTTTTTAATCTTATTCCTTCTTTAAACATCACACAACTTTTTTAACGGTATATCTTCATCTGTTCGATTCACTTCAAGAAGGCGATGGTCAATGGTTAAAACTTGATCAAAGTCACCGATGTCAGCTCAATATCCAGATAAGTGACACGTGAGCGAGGCGAGACGGATTGATAGCAAAATGTGTCGTAAATATCAAGCAGGCCAAGTACACCGGTGATTACAGACCGTGCAAAAAGCTGCTTTACAATCGGTATGCAACGGCAGCGGTATGTTTTAAAAACGATAATTTTTATCAATTTAAATGTATATTTCAAGTCTTGTGTTGAAAATTTAAATAAAATAATTAAAGAAGGTTTAATATGTTTATAAAATTTGATTAATGTGAATAGGGAATTAATTTCAGCGTTAACTTGATGTCATTAATCTACCTTGATTATGTAACCGCTTTTTTTTCGGGTAAATTTTAATTTATGACCTGAAATATTTTATAAAGCTCTAGACTCTAGAGAGTCGTCTTGAAGATATTTATGCAAAAACTTTGGTTATGATGAATAATAATTTCCTACGGTGCTTTTCTATAGAAACAGTAGGCCATGCATAAAACTAAATGACATAATAATTACTCAGTATGTGGTAAATGCATAATATTACCTGTAAACTAATGAGATCAAATTTACTATTAGCTGGAGATTATTATTTTCTCCTTTCCTTCGTAATAATTTATATAAAGTTTCAGAATTTACACTCTATTATTGTGATGTGTTTAAATATGCAAATAATATGCCCGTCCGTAATAATATAAAGGATATAAACATTTTCCGTGTTAATGAAATTGAAAAGATAAACGACAGTAAAATTAGATATGTCTTTATCCAAGTAACTTCCGATTGAAAGTCCGACATTATCCTCGCGCTATAGAGCTTCATTTTTAAACTTGAGTGTCTAAATAATAAAGATACAAACAATATGCATGATGGAGCACAATGCCATAAAGGAAATTAATTACAATAAACTTATCTTGAAATATAAAAAAATTTAAAACGCTCTTAATGGTTTGCATTCATAAACTCAATGCTATTCTAAGAAACATTAAAATAAAAGCAGTTGAGGTAACTCATCAATTTTGAAATCTGTTTTAAATTTAATAACGGTTAACCTTGTAGTATTATAACGTTGAGTATTGAACTTTCTTATCACAAATATTATGTTGAGATGATCATAAATAATTATACCGATGAAAAATTGTTCTGCAAAAACCTTTATGTAAAGTTACATATATTACAATAATAAATTATATACTAGACATTCCCAACAGCAGGTGAAGCAGCTGATGTGTTAATAACATGATGGCATTACAAGACAGTTTAAAAACATGGCAAATAGGTGGTCTCGAAATATATTACTAAAAAAACTGTTTTTTTGTGCGCTTCTCTTCTTCAGTTGTGCAATTCACGTAGATATACCAACCACAACAACATGCATGCAGAATTTCTTTGAGATACTGTCATAATGAAAAATTTATAGCTCAAGAAGGCTTTGAATAATATATAGTATGTGTTCCCCTGTATGTATGATAAGATTATTTCTAGGCGTTCTTATAAATTTAATGTTACTTGCGTAATTTTTAAAAGATAGAAGAACTCCAAGTAACAAGCACAAGGATAAATCAATTTTATTAGCGTTAATTATGATATTATAAAACCAAACGTCAAAGCAGATTTTAAATTAAAAACATTAAAAGTCATCTCCATGTTTTAACTCACGAAATACAACGCTAAAAATGAGCAAACACAAGAAAAAGAAATAAACTAACACGGTTCCGTCTTCTCTACTATATAATCTAAATGCCAACTTTCGCTGTTTTGAGTGGAGACGAATGCGGTAAAACAATTGCTTGGGATACCTTCCTGCATGGCTTTTCTCCACTTTCTCAATTTTCAAATTAATTTCAAAACCATGTCTGTTTTTTCTGCCGACATTAAAATGCACCGCGTACTAGAGAGACGTTTGTATGGCCTAGCCCGAAGCTCGAAGGAGATCAGGATCGGGTTGGGCCATTATCGAAGAAATTTAAAAAATTTCGTTTCTGAATTCGTACATTCTGTACGTCTGTCTGTTGCCATGTTCCCGTAGCTTTACATGACATGTTATATATAAAATCAATTTAAAATCTTCTCATTAAGGTACATAATCGATATTTCGATATCTCGAGATAAAAGAGATCGAAAACTTTCCTTTTTTTAAATTCCGTCATGATCATGCTTGCATTTTCACTGGTTTTTGTACTGAACCGACTATAACAGTCGCCATTTTCGTACTGACTCGAACTAGCTTTATTTTCATACTGAACTGTACTGCACCGGATCGAAAACTTTTTTTTACTGAGTCAGAATGAAACTGAGAAATTTCATACCGTACATTAGAAGCCTGCACGGGCTGGTTTCTTGATTAGGCCTTTGTGCGACCTGACCTGAAGTTCAGGTTCGGTTCGGACCTGTTGGGTCGCTCCTTTCGGCTTGTCAGGTTTTCTCGGGTCATTATTTTAGTACCTAACCGCACCGAAGGATTGTCGTACTGACTATAACACTCTTCATTTTTGTACTGATTCGAACAAACTTTATTTTCATACTGAACTGTATTGCACCGGATCGA
>VTPC01090705.1:230111-277861 GCA_011009095.1 Ignelater luminosus
AAGGTACCTCTGATGGCTGTTTTTGCTCAGAATCGTTTCTGGTTCTTGCCACTTAAAATTGGATTATTGCATTACGAATAAGACACAAAAATAGCTGTCAAGAGGCATTTTACCAAACATGGTATAGTAATAATAAATTCGGCGAACTGTGACATTGGCGAGTTGAAATTTTAGCGAACTGGGAGTAATTCGTTTTAAGAAATTCTGTCATCTCTATTACATCTCGAATTCCAAACTAATAATCTGTTACTTATTTAGTGTCTTCTAGTGTTTATAGTATATTCCCAGCGTTTTTCCCAAAATATCCAAACATATAATGGCATTATGAATACCTAAACTCAATTTGGCCCTTTACATATATTTTTTTTTGAATTTTCGTACAATCAAGCGTCACGGATTATCTAAAGATTTTCTACATTTTGAATGGCATGAAGTAATCTGTAATTTTGAACTATCTGTTGATTGTTTAGTGTTTTGAAGTGCTTAGAGTCGGTTTTTTTTAGAATCTCCAGACATTTAATAGAACTAAAACTTTATATCTTCAGACTAGTTACAGGACCTAAAAATCCTTAAATATAAATTACACCACGAAAATCAATCTATACCAAGCAGCATCATTTGATATTATGTGTATCATGTCTAATACCAAGTGTAATTGAATGATTTTCACTTCCTATCACTAGTCTGGGCCCTGATAAGTCCTTAAGTACGTTTTGCAAGACGTATTTTTTGTGCAATCAGCGTATTGCTACGGATTATCCAAAGATTCTTCTGAATTTCGAATGACCTGACGTAGTGCTAATTTCAAACAAATAATCTGTTGGTTATTTAGTGTCTACGGGTTTAGAGTAGATTTCCAGCATTTTCCGAGAATTTTCAGACATTTACTAAACCTATCTGTAAGTATCTAAGTAGGGTTTGCAAGCTGTACTCTTTGTACGATCAGAGTAATGCCCAGAATTATCTACATCACAGTCGCACTGAGAAAAAAGCGTCTCTTCATGTATTTGGCACTTTTCAGCTTATTCTAGCTAGTTCTGAAACTGCAATTTTGAAAATCGACTACAATTGTAGGTTAATTTGTTTGCATAAGTTCGAGAATTGCACCGACATGCTGCCTCCTTTGCTCCCCGCATTTCAAAGGGTACGGAGATGACACTATATTGACTGCCGTAGCAGCTTTAAGGAAAACAAGATTGAGGAATAAAAGAAAGGAGGATAAAAGTCACACGCTCTATTTGGTTGAGGGATGATGACAAGCCAGACAATAGCCTTTTCACATCCAAATCGGACTCTGGACTTTACCAAGTCAATAGAGAAACTTCTACTTTTAGAAGTGTGTAGATGTCCGACCGTTGCCGAAATGCACTGAAAGAAAAGAATCCGAGAAAAGAACTAAAGTAAAATCCATCATTTATATCGACACCCCAGAACAGAAGGAAATAAGTACTAAAAAACCAAAAAATTGCAATAAATTTATTCCCAAAGCTAAAGGTCAAAAAGAGGAAGCACTTTTAAAAGCGCTCTCTTCGCTGACAGCAGCGCATTTACTGTTCATGGACGCAACCATTGAAAATCACTCAAATTTCTACTTTGAACCGGTAATTATAGTTACGAAGACGTAAATTGACTCTAAAGATAGCCATATCAAGCTTCTCATTGCATCTCTTTACTGAAATTAATGAAAGGTTGTATTGAAATGTCCGTTTTGTCAGATTATTACTTTTTTTTTCTGAAATTTTGGCAATCATCACAAGATCTCTATCAAACGATCTTTATGGAGATTTGCATTTAATTATGGTTTTGACGAGGAAGTTTTCGTGAAGCAGGTACACAAAAAAACAATTTCGCAATTCCAAATCATCTCTCAAAATATTACAACTACTTTTAAAAAGGATGATGCAAAAAGTTTTGTTGTTTTCATTTGAAATTTATAGTCGACACGAGATGACGCAGAAAATGGTATACTAGTTAATATAATGCAACATCCGTTTTTTCGAAATCCGATCCGTTTGCTAATTTATTATAGTATAAGCCTGCTCTCCCCGCGTGTAAAAGTGAAGTGGGTCCAAGAGCGCGCGGCGAAAATTACGCAAGCAAATCAATTACCGACATCTAGTAAACCTGTAGTGCGCTCATACATCAGCGTGCATTACCCAACTCGGCCGGTCCGGCTAATGGTCACGACTTGGCCATTTACCTCCGGCAGAGAGACTTATCGGCGGATAAATTGCCGCCGCTCGAATTTTCATGTCAGCACACAATAGATCTGAGATACACGCAGCCTGTGTGAGGTATATTGACAGTTGTATGAAACAGCGCGTGTTCGACGTCCACGGAATGAAAATTTACAAAAGGGATGATCATGTTAATATAGTTAGTAATGGGATGTATCAATAAGGAGATCGAAACAACAACGGCAACGAAGAAAAAAAAACGGAAATTATCAATGTCGATTTAACTTGCGATACAATTTTTCGATTTATATTTTTAATCGATATACATCTAAACACGAGATGACCCAGAAAACTAAACCACCTTGGGGGGATACTTTTAAGTTAGACCATGTAATTAATTGTCGGAGCTACTGCACCTTTTTATTATTCATATATAATACAATTTTTTATGACTGTATTTAAAGGACAAGTACATTGAAAGTAAATTTCTGAGAGATTAATATCCACTAGCTGCAGATTCACTGATGATATTGCAGATTTTTTTAACAAACGTAAAAGGTCTAGCTTTCATTGCAATTTAATACAAGAAAGACTAATTAGCTAGTTTTGTTTTGTTATTGAAATTACTCGATTCAAAACTAAAAACAAATCTGGCGACCTCAAATTTTTAAATACGGTCCTGTAGACTTTGTTATAAACAATGTTAAGTTATTCTGATATAAAGCTTCCTTTGCGAAATTATGGTTCTAATTGAATTTAATCATAAAACTCATTGTATTTTGCAGATTTTAGGAAAATTCCACGAGAGACTTCAACGTTGCGTTAAGCAACAAACCCGCAATCATCCTGAAATATCTCGCCTTTGATTGTTTGTAAGAGCTTTTATATGTGGTTTCTAATTCTTAAAATGCTTCTCGTTTATTTAGACAAGCGTTTAATACATTTAAAGAATGCTAAATAATAAAATGCAAGTTATGAAAGGAAAATGCTCCATTCCAATATAGACTCGAGAGCATGACCTATATTCAAAACAAAACAAGCGAACGAGTTATCAATCTTCAACAAGTGCACAATTAAAAAAAGAAACTGGTCCTCCAATATACACACACACACTCGCATACACACATATATTTAACTTTGTAGAATATCCATTCGGGAGTAAATCATTCCGTCAAATGTTTAGCATACCTCGACTCGACTTTCATATACAGTAGTGAAAGAGGATGGCATTAAAACATTAATATACCTCGTTATACAATTAATCACGGACGGTCGTTTTCATATTCAAACGGTAGCGCCGTGTATTCCGTAAATACTCAGACTTACTGTTATTTGCCGGAACGTTCGTTTTATTTTCGTTTCGTTCCTTTTATGTGAAATTGTTTGAATGCATACTTCGCTACCGTTTTCTTTTATGCAAAATAAGATTTTATTTAAATAACTTGGAACTAACATAACATTCGAGTATACAACCCCATAATTGTTTCGTTTTCAGTTTTTATCCTTCCGTCTCGCTCGAAAGCCGTTCATCTATCTCCCTTTATTGCTCATAAATAATACCAGCTTATAAATAACATTGAGGAATTAAAAGTATGTCGGTCGTTAACAAGACATAGCAAAAGAATAAAGGATCTGAAACCTCGTATTTAAGTGGCTTTAACTTAGAAATAATAAAACCTTTTTAAAGATTGTTCATAAAATTTGACCTCAATGCTTATACGCATAACATACACACTATCAGCGTTCAATCTATATCTTTTCCCCTTTCAAACGTAGCAAATTTAACAAATTTTTTATGTTCCTATTTTTTATATTTTTCGTTAAGGAAACCTGAGACAGATTGATTTGCGTATGGGTGACTTAGATCAACTTTTTAACTCGTTCACAAATGAAACGAGCCGAATAAATTTTATGAATTCGTCGACAGATCACTGAGCTGACAACACCGTTAATTTTACTGAAACGGTTTCGAAATAATTTTTTTTCTCTCGTTTTTTATTTTTCATCGAATTACTATTTTATTGGAGTGTAAACGTTCAAATATTTTCTTTGAAGAATTCTAAAACTTATAAACATCAAAATCGACTTACCGATAATAATCCTTCTTGCAATAAATATTTCCGTCCCTCGAAAAGCAAGTGACTTCACCATCGAGTGTATTTCGACACTGACAGCATTGAAGACAAGCCGCATGCCATCTTCTATCAACAGCTTGCAGATAGAAACGGTCAGCAATTCTCAGTCCGCATCCGGCACAAATTGCGGCTTCGTCCCCGTTCGCAGGAGGCGTAGGTGGTGTCCCAGGTGGTTGAATTGGTTCTAATTTTGGAATATGTTCTAGTTTAGGTATTTGGTGTTCGTACGACGAGTGCGGCCTGCACAATTCAGCCGGCGTCCTGCAGACGTCCGTGTGGTGGGGCCGGCAGATATCAGAGGAACAAGACGACTGATGGTGGTTGTTATTCGATGGGGTGCTGCAAGAACTGCCGCTTGAAATGCTGGGGTCTACGTCCCCCATTGACGATTCGCACGAAGGAAGATTCGGCGAGAGGTCGCGGGATGGGTCGTACGCCGGGCCTATGTACTGCTCGTGCTGCTGCTGAAAAAACAGAGATAAAATATTATAAAATATTAAAATTAAGATCTGATTAGGAATTAATTATAGAAAATTAAAAAGGGGATTCTGCATGCACGATGTTTCTAGGTAAAATATTCATTTACTTTCTCGTGAAACCGCGACCTCAAAAAATATTCAAGGTAATGGTTGATTCTTTTTTGGTTATTAAACAGGAATAAATCAAGTCGTGGCATTTTTTATTTCGAGATAAAAATCAGATTATGATCCAAGGCAAAAACCAAGTATGGCTTTTAGGCGAATGCGCAACTAACTAATATCAACTAGTGACAGAGATTTCTACACCTTGAACAAATCTTACGATTTTAAGATTCCGATTGATATTATTCATTGATTTATAACTCATTAAACTCATTTTTTCTGCATATTATACGATTGCTCCTCATTTGAAAACACGCAAAACTAGGCTTTATTAAAAGAATGACGTGTGAGATAACTGTCGTTTTCATATTCAAATATAGGAACTAATTGTGCTATTTGCATTAATGTAACGAGCATAAATCAGCAATTTACGTAAGTTAATCTGTCAGTTCTGTTATGTCGGCCAGAGTTCTCAAAAATCTAAAGAAATAAGAGTCGGCAAGAAATTTATTTGTATAAGAAACAGCTTTGGTGAGAGGTGGAGAAGTTATACCATACCGGTACGTTTGTGGATCAAAATTAACTAAAATAAGTTTCTCAAACGTCGAGCCAGTTCTTTTCATCCACTAAAACATTCCAGTTTCTCGAAGAACCAATGTTTTGACAATCAAAACTGTTATTGTTTGTCTTAATAGATAAAGAATTTTAGAAAACTTCTGATTTCTTTCATATACAAGAGATACCTCAAGAAATACATTCGATCGTTACAGATACGGAAAGAACGAATAGTGTTAGAAGATGCGTAGTCCATGCTTCTAAAGGTGTGTTCTTTAAAAGAAAGAAATGAAAACTATTCAATTTAAAAATTAAAAAGGATCAAATCAGTTAGAGATGATTCAAACTGGTTGAAAACAGGCGAAAGTGTCTTTGGTATCTCTACGTTGTAACAAGAAGTTGAACCAGAATTAGCTTCAAACAGTCAAAGATACAGTTCTACTATATACTTAAATTGTTATGCTGGGACCGTATGTTATATCAGAGATTCAGACAGCTGACTAAGAATGAACTAATATTTCTCTGAAAGAAAACAGAAACAATCAACATTTAAGCTAAACTAAACATCGCTCTGAAATAGGAAGAAGAATCGAAGGAAACGTGAATGAAAAAACTTTTCCAGCAAAACTATTCCCTCTGGAAACATCAAAACGTCATAATCAAAATGTGAGTTTTGTTTCTCCTTATACTTTAGGAAGCACCGTGGGCTAGAGTCCTGCACGGTGCGAGGTTTCCAGGCCCGACTGGAGATAGACTTGACGCGGCCCGAAAAGAACCCGGTAACTGTTTGAAATACTTGACAGACCCTAATTGACCCAATTGACAAAATAAGCCCAAAAAGCCTTGTAGAATTTTATACCCATCCTATGGTACAGTACAAGAATTCTCCTCTCGGTTCAGTATGAAAATAATGCTTGTCCGGGCTAGTACGAAACTTAGGCCTGTCCGAGACAGTACGAAAAGGATCTCGGTTCGCTGCACAATGAAAATCGTCCGCTTCGGATCAATACAGAAATAGCGACCTGAAAAGTCCGACTGACCCGGCAGAGCCGAACAGAACGACAGTCCCAAACAGCCCGATAAACTCGAGAGACCTGAACAGCCCGATAGACCCTATGGCCTCATAGTGCGTCTGAACCAATACGGAAAAGATCTCGATTTGGTGTGATACAAAAATTACGGCCCGAAAAGCTTGACCGACCCGACAGGACCGAACAACTCGAGAGTCCCAAACAGCTCGAGAAGACCAATAGAGCCGATAGGCCCAAGAGACCCGAACAGCCCGATAGACCCTAATGGCCCCATAGTACGTCCGAGTGAGTATAGAAAAGATCTCGATTTGGTGCGATACGAAAATCGTCTACTTCGGATCAGTACAGAAATAACGACCTGAAAAGCTAAACCGACCCGACAGGGCCGAGAAGCACGAAAAGGCCGGTAGGCCCCAGAGACTCGAGCAGCCCGGCAAATCCTAACAGGCCGATAGATTTCTAAACTGAGGCCTGGCCCGATGCGAACCCGAATTTCTGTCCGGGTCGCGTAAAAGTCCGACCAAAAAAAGCAAGTTTCTACCTTACAAATTGCAGTGTTCACATTACTGTATGGTAGTTTTCAAGAACATTCAAGTTTTCGTGAGTCGTGGCGTTACTCTAAGAAGGTCGAAATATTCTTTATGTTGTAAAAGACCTCGGTGTTGCTCCAAGATAGAAAGAAGGTAACAACCTGACGGCAAGACAAGTTTTTAAAATTTTGCGATGCGTAGATGCGCTTCTACTGCCAGAGCCCTCTTAAAAGAGCTACTGAAGTCCAGGTTTCTGACCAAACACTTTAGAAGATTTAGAGAAAGGGGCCTGTGCGTGCGTCAAAACAGAAACGATCGTCTAGCGTTCGCCTGTGAACACATCAATTGGCATCTTGCCTATTAAATCCTGTTCTTATTGATGACTCTATATTTGTTTGATATGATGTGAAGGACGCGTGGAGATACCCCGGTGAAAGAGCAGTTATTCAGGAGGTAGATAGATTTGGAATGTATGTATCAGCGTAGACCATAGAACCGAGTGATTGTTGGCCACCAGAAACCTTTCGGTATATCTACAAAATTGAAATTGGATTCATTCTTATGAAAGATAAAGCATGACCTCATAAAGCAGAAATAATTAGAAACTTTTTGCAGAATCATAAGCAACGCTGACCGAGTGGCCAGCAAATTAGTCCTGGTTTAATTCAATTGAGCATGTCTAAGACTTGCTGGATAGAAGGATCAGAGAACATATTGGTCCACCTGAAACATTTTGAACAGCTCCAAAAAGCACTGCAAGAAGATTAGCGTTTGATTCCCCAAAAAGGCTTGTCGTGCCGCGAAGATATCAGCACTGAATTCATACCCAGAATTCGAATATCCAACGTGAACAGATAGTGGTACGAATACTATTAGTCTGTCAATAGACGTCTTCTTGAGTACACGTATTTTCGACTTTCGATTCGTTTCTTTACATCGTATTCTTGTGCTTCTGAGAATGTCGAAGTGGCTGATGTCAAAAAGCAAAGAATTTGCATTAAACTTTGCTTTAAGCTCAAGAAAACTGCAGCTGAAACCCATCGAATGGCTAAAAAATTCTTTTGGTGACCAAAGTCAAGCAATAGTATTGTTAAGGAATTCCTTGCAGAAAATAGGTGACTACCGTTCCGCAGCAGGCTTCTATCTCTTTTCTATAATAAAACTCCAGTTGAAAGGGCGCCGTTTTGATTCCATTCAAGAGATCCAAGCAGAAACGCAGCAGGTGCTGAATACACTAAAGCTGAATGCTTTCAAAACTGGGAAAGTTGCTGGAATCGTTGTATTCAAGCCCAGCGTGACTACTTTGAAGATGATAGTGAAGTGTACATGTTTTTATGGGCAAATTCTAAAACATTTTGGGCACCACCTCGTATGCGGTATTAGTGACCCTCGATAAGTCTGATGATAATGTTTGGCTTTCCATACTCTCATGCATTTTCCAATACTCAATCCAAAATATGTCAGAGAATAATTTTTCTCTTGTTTGTTTAATTACGCCAAAAGATTTAAAAATTTGCTGAATTCAATTAGGCCTATGTTTCTCAATATGTGTAACATTGATGTAGCACGTTACAATTGAACAAATAATGTGAAAAGTTAATTAAATGGAACTTAACCAATGCAAGGTTCAAGTGATTTTTCTAGACATCTCTCACCAGACAAAAGATTTTCTTTGAGTCTCACGTCCGCCAAGAACTTTGGCAGTTTACTAAATTGACATATCAAGAAGATATGGGAGTTAAGAAGGATTACACAATGGATGGGTGCTTGGAATTTTTATAAAATGATTTCGTGAAAAGAAGAATCTCAAGAAAATCTCTTGCCCTAGACAATTCATTTTATCATACTTCAACATTCAACAAATCTTCAGTTTTCAAGCTTACAGACTACTTCAAACAATAAACGACTTTTCTTGGACTTCTGACTACGTTTTCTTCCTTCATACATTTTAAATCTCTTCAGAAACTTAGAGTCAGTTATTAGCTTTTAGAGTCTCTTTGCCTTGCAGATACGCTGGTTTGCTTTCGAGCAATGAAACCCAAGAGAAATAATAATAATCGACAGATCTCGATCTAGATATACTTATAAGGGTTGCTTTTTTGCAGAAACAATATTGAATATGATTATAATGACAATAGAAATGTGAAATCTGCAGCTTGAAGGTGTTGTTTATGAAGTGAAAGAATCTCGAATGCTCTCCACAACACAATAGTTTGAGAAACGCTGATCTACTAGACGTTTTCCTATAGTATTCAGCTTGACCACGTCCGATAACGCTTGCGATATTTTTTTAGGTGTTCAACAGTTATTCTAAGAAGTGAAAAGATATAGATACACCTGCATACCCCCTTTCTTAAAGAAACCTTAAATCGAGGAAGATTCAATCCTTCGTTGCGTTTCGATTTTCTTCCTTGAATTATTATTATTGGGCGTTTTTAAATTCGCTTTGGACTTTTTCCTTTATTTGCAGTTTTCGTAGATTTCCCGATCATTGTTTGGTTTTCGATTCTATTTTCTTCGTTTTACTTTTCATTATCTCCTTTTCAAATTCATTCATATCTTCTTTGTATTATTGCATTGGAGTTTTCTAGTTTTACGTTTAGACCCCGCTTTAGATTGTTGGGATTTCTTGATCTCAAGTAAATCTTCTTTTTTGTTGCCTTAGCTTAATTAAATATAAAGAGTAAATCAATTTAGTTTTCTTGAATTCCTACTGTTCTCCTTTGGTTTATTTGAATTCATGCTTTTCTTGATTGGATTCTACACTTGTGTGAACGTTTCTCTAATTGCTTCTCGTCTTTTTATATTTTTCATTAGATCTGGGTTTTTTCTTGTCATTGAATTATTTGAGATTTTGTTGAATTATTTCCCCATTTAGAGTTTCAGATCACAATTTAATTATTGAGATTTTGTGCTTTTTAATTGCAGTTTCTTCTAGATTATCTCTCCTTTCGGGTTGTTCTCCAATTTCTGAAAGTTTGTTTATCTTTGCAGCCAGTTTGGATTTTTCATTCTTTGCGATTTTTGCTTCTCTTTAGGATTTTCTATTTCGGTTTTGATGCTTGCTGTATTTATCTTCCGTCGTTATTTCTAAACTTCTTTTGTAGGCCCTTTCTAGATGGATGTCTTTATTTTCATTGGTTTTGTCTTTACCTTCTTTGGATTTTTATTTTGTTTACAAATTCCATTTTCCCTGGGATTTTTCTTTAGACACTATTTCTTCGTTTGTTCTCTTTGGACTCTTCCAGTTTTATTCTTTAAACTTCTTTTCTCCCTTATTCTCAATTTTATTTTGATTGAATTATTTTTCTATGTTCGTAGCATTTTTTTCCTCGAACTTCCTTTTAGATTCTTTAGAACAAAGTTGTTTTTAGAGTTTTTCGAATCTTCGGTCGTTTTGAAGCTCTCTTTTATGGTTCATTGATGCTCAGAGATATTTCTTTGGCATTTTGTAGTTTCTGTTTTGGATTCTTGTTTCGTTTGGTTTTTATTTCTTCCTTTCTTTCCCCTTTTCCTTCGAGCTTTTTGTTTCTTTTGGGTTTTAATGTGTTTTCTTTGAGTTTTAGATTTTTGTTTTTTTTTTCTTGAGTTAATCACCTTTTAATTTCTTTTTTTCAATTCTTTTCCTAACCGCAATCTTGTTTTAGACTTTCTCTCTTTCGATTTGAAACTCAGATCTTTATCTTTCATTATTTTTATTTGCCTTTTTTTGAATTCTGTCTTTCGATCCTTTTTAGAACTTGCTCTTCTTTATTCTCCTTTTTAATTCTTAAGTTCTCTAGATTTCCCCAATTCTTTGTTTTCTTAAGATTATTCTTGTTTTACGATTCTATCTATGTTTATCTTCTTTAAGACTTCTCTTTGTATTCCTGTTTTCTTGGATCCTTCATTTCGTTGATCTATTTTCTAGTTCCTCCTTTTTCCTTTTTGTAATCTTTGTTAGAACTTCTTGTTTCTTTTTGGAGTTGATTTAATTGAGATTATTACGTTTTCTGTTTGCCTTGGTATTCTGGTTCAATTTTGTATTTCTCTACTTATGTCTCTTTAGAATCTTCACAATTCTTTTTTGCCTTTAGAATTGTCTCTTTTGTGTTTGATGTTTTCTATATTATCTACTATTTCTCTTGTCGTTTCTGTAGATATTATTTAGATGAATATCTTTGGAATCTCTATTTTCGGATTGGTTTTTATCTCGCTTGGATTTATATTTTGTTTTCAGATTCTATTTTCTTCTGCGGCTTTTCTTTAGATATTTTTAGATATTCTGCTGCTTGCCGCGTTTGAATTTTTCCAGTTTTACTCTTTAAATTCCTTTTCTCTGTCTTAATTGAATTCCTGCCCATGTTTGTTGGATTTTTCTTAGAATTCCTTTTTGGGTTCTTAAGTATGCAATCGTTCTTCAATTTTTTGTCTCTTTGAAACTCTTTTTCTTTTGCTCAATGTTCTCACAATTTTTTAATTCGTGTTTAGACCTTTTTCAGTATTCAGTTTGAGTCCTCTCCTTTCTTTTTCCATTTGTTTTGAACTTTCTGTTTTTGAATTTTGATGTATACTTTCCTAGTGTCTTGCTTTTAGATTCTTTCTTCTCCGATTTTTTTTCTTGAGATTGTTTCAGGTTTCAACTCAGATCCTTCTGATCTTTTTCTCGATCTTTGTTGAAACTTGTTTTTGGTGTTGAATGTTCTTTTTTGGCTTTTAACTGTTTTATATTCTTTAAGGTCTGTTTTGGCTTGTGTGGATTCTTCTTAGTTTTCTTTTACATTTTGCGTTTCTTCACTCTTTTAAATTGGATTTTCCTTGATTTTGTCTTGTACTGTAATTTAGATCTTCTTTTCGATTCTTTCTTTGAATTTCACGAATTCATCTTCAAATTCAAGTTTCTCTCAGCTTATTTTTTTCTTTAGTACTTTTTCATTTTTTTCAAATTCAGATCCTTAGTTGAATTTCGTGGACTTGATTCTGTTTTAAGAGGCTTCTTGTTGTTCTCGGAATTCATTTCGTTCTTTAGATCCTTAAACAAAAATCATTTGCTAATTGATTCAAGTAGGTGTGGTTTAAATTATGAAAATTTATTGGTAACGGCGTGCAAAATAAAGACCAATTGACTAAAGAGAGGCTTCCAGAATAGTTTTCCTGCAGATGATCAAATCTAAACTGTGACTTTTCTAATTTTCTAGTTCAACATTCATTTTACATTTCTCATGCTGGGTCTTTGATTATATTCACCTTCTTTAGTAATTTATTAATTTCACTAAAAACTTTTTTTTTAATATTTTTTTCCGGTGTTGAAAGTTTGAAAGAAAAAAGATGCGAAGATTGATAAATACGTTCATATTTAATGTACGACGATTGTAATGCCATTATTTTAATGAGTTTAAATGTGTGCTAAGGTCATGTTATTTTAAGATTTAAGGTGCCCACTTTTTGCACACGTAGTAGTATATATTTCAGAGAGATGCCGAGATGCTTCTTCTTACTACGAGTTTCCATGTCGCACGTAAATGTTTTATTGCAACAGTAAATAAAAGGAAGGCCTCTGTGAAAGGATTTAGAAAGTGTAATACTGATATTATACCATGCGTACATATAATAATATTAATATGCCGGAACGGGATAGCTTTGCTTTTATTCTTTCTACTGCAAGTTGACAGGTGGTGCTTTTTCCATTATTTTTGCGTCTTTTGACTCCCAAGTTTGAAACGTTTAAATGTATTAACTATTATTATTTCTTAATGTAATTGTGTATCATTTTTTAGCAGCCTTGAGTACTGTACAATAATAATAACAACAATAAATAATAATTTTTGCTACTGGTAATATGTTATTATTGCCCAACGAAAATATTTGTTCATTGAACAATATAAAAAAAGAACCAGAAGTTGAATTTAGTTTCGCAACTATACCATAAAATAGATTTGTACAACTACGCAACAAGTTTATAATATTGATATCAAACCAGTCAGAATGCCAGTTAGTGTGTGTGTCTGTATGTGTATGATGGTAATTTTTTCGTAAAGATAATCCCGTTTGACTTATAAGTTACGTTGTGATTTATATGCATAAAATAACATGAAGATTTACATTTTCTAATCTGAGGAAACTGACTTACGGGTCCATAATTCATTGAGCGGCCATCCGGTAGCTTGGCAAAACAAGCTATTCGGATTCTTGCATGCGAGCACCTAGGGCGATGAGCAGGTTTGAAATACACGAAGGAAGGTATAATTTAGAGAAGACATAGATATACTTCCTTACTTTCTGCGAAACACTACATCATAACCAAACTTGTTCAACATCTCACTTCTTATTTTTTTTGGAAAAACATACACGCACTTTTAATCCTTGATGATTAAAGTTGTTTAGAAAAAATTAAAACGAAATTGCTAGCGACGAACACTCCCATCACGGTTTGTTTGTTACATATTTAATAAGATAAATGGAAAGTTTTTTCGTATAAAAAATAAATAGCGCCTCGCCTATGAACTAAATTTCACCTCAAAAGAAATAAATTTTTGAAAAATAATAGTAAAAGTAGCAAATTGATCTTCCTCCACTTTTCAATTGAGTCATTTTCAAATAACCTCTATAAAAATTATGTTAAATAACCGCTTCTGGATGTTTATCGTGGAAGATGTGACGTAACAGCGAATACTGATTGAATCATTTGGGAAATTAGAGCTTTTGAATACAATCTAGCCATAATTTTATGCGGTTATCCTTATGATGGAAATCTGATATTCTTGGAAAAAAAAGTTACGAAATGTCATCAATTACAGATTAAATCATTCAAAAAGTAGCAGCTTTGGATTTCAACCACAACTTAAAGATTTTTATGATAACAGACAGTTAGGATGACGTCAGACTCTTTAAAGTGAAATAATAATTGAAGGTTAAAAAATTAAGTTTTGTAGCTGAAACTGAATTTATAGTATGAAATTCCTCAGATAGCCATTTAAGGTTTTACATGTGTTAAGTAAACAAAATATCGCTAACTCGATCAAGTAACAAGAGTTTCGTGTTCAGGTGTCGTAACAGTTAATAGAATTATTGCAAAGAAGCATTGGGAAGATGATTTTACAATAAACTCGTTTTCTTAAAAGAACGGATTCAATTTTTAATTGTAACGATTTCACTTATGAGAATCAGAACTGAAGAAAATAGTTACATTATTATGACATCTTAATCCAAAATTTGTTCAAATTATTCAGCTCGAGTAACCAAGAACGTTTCATTTAACATAATCTAACTTAAACTAGATCCAAGCAGAAAAAATGAACTTCATATCATCAAAGATGGTTGCTTGTGCATGTCCAAGGGAAGTCAGCCGACAAAAATAAAAGAAAAGGCAGCTTCTGCGCTATGAGAACTCAAAGACTTCTCTTCAAGCAAGAACAGAAATTTAGAAGAAGCAAAATCGGTTCATAAAAGTTAGACCCAACCGAAAAGCCTGAAAGTTCGAAAAGTCTGAAAAGCTTAGACAGTTTGTCTGTGTTTCAGGCGATTCCTTTAAAATTAAAAGTGACACCTTTTCTGATTATGGAGGTAATCATATAAGTTAATGTGATGATAGTCACCCAAACAGACCACTTATCGCTAAGAATTGCTCTAGTTCTTGTCATTGTTGTCTTGTGGCTGAGGCTTCCGGTCGCGTGGCTTCAACTGCTATGATCAGTTCGCTACCAACTACAATTTAGCCAAACCCGGTCAAAATTTTTAACGTGCAACTCATCGTGGTCCCATTACCTTGCATTCCTTCCGGGGGATAATAATTATGGCATTTTTCTTTAGATTTGTCCACGTGTAAAATCTCAGTACCTAAGCTAAGCTGAGCAACCTTCGGATTAAAAGTTAAATGTGTAAAAATAACGGAATATTAGTCTCGAGATCCGAACACCTCTAGTCTTGCGTGTTCAAACCTAACTCTGACGCCATACTTGGAAAAACATTGCCGCACAGATGTGCAATGTGAATTCTTTAAGAGATCAGGAAATCTTCAACCACGTGTTTAATTTCTCCCGTTTCTTTTATAAATTAGACAGCTCGATCCGGGAGGGTTGACTCGTGATCTAATGAGTCAGTACTTATACGTCTCGTTTTAAAATTCCACGTAATACTTAAGAAAGAATGTGTCTAAGGATCAGAAGCTAATTCTCTTTTGTTGCTTTGTTCAGCATTATGGTTTGCAGTATCGTATCGCTACGCACTAGAGTAATAA
This sequence comes from Ignelater luminosus, assembly GCA_011009095.1. NCBI lineage: Eukaryota > Metazoa > Arthropoda > Insecta > Coleoptera > Elateridae > Ignelater > Ignelater luminosus. The sequence goes on from VTPC01090705.1 coordinate 245,336, forward strand.
CCAAACTTGCATTCATAAGCTGAATAGTATGGTTTTGGTTTACAAGGCACTTGCAAACCAAGTAACCAACTAATCCTTGTCATTCCGTTGATTGGTTGTTGTAGGTCCCCTATGGTACCTCTTTTACTGAAGATTGAGGATAAGGGACATGTTCTTGTTTCCCGGGACTAGACCAGTTGGTGAGACTTGGTGGCAGCAGCAGTATCAATAGTAGCAGTAATAGTTGTGGGTAGCAATCGTTGGGGAGGCGACGTCCGCGTAAAGCAAAGTAAAGTTGCAGAACGCGACGGCGGCGTGTTGGTGTTGTCGACCTGGATGTTGATGAAGATGTAGATGTTGAAGTAGGACAGCGCGACGAAATTCGCAGTTGGAAATGTAATACATTTAATGAATGAAAAAGCTCAGGTTTTCTATAGCAGCAGATGTTGAACCCGGATGTTGTTGAAAGCTGATTGTAGAGGTCCGCAAAAGGGGCAATGCAATGTTGCATTCAGCAATAATGCAGAATAGAAGAGAACAACGTATGCCGAAAGAGACTTAAGTCATGAAATTGGTGCTCTAGGAGTTGCGGCATACAAATGGTGGCAGTGGCGAAATAGCACTTCGGGGCCAACAAAACCACTAGCGGAATGCAAACGCCCAGCAGAGCGAGGAAGCAATAACCCTGTCCAATAGTCGAGCCTTAGTTTAAGAATATATCGAACTTTTAGGGCCTGTCTGGTCATTTGCGTCTGTCGGTCTGTTCGAGTCTTTCAGGCTTTTCGGACATGTCGAGCTTATCAGATAGATCGATTTTTGTAGTTAACCAAAGCGGGCGATTTCCTACTGAACTGTACCGCAGGATTTTTGTACTGCACCGGCCCGAGATCCTTATCTGGCTCGGACAGGAATAATTTTTGTACTGACCCGGACAAGCATGACCTTAATATTGAATCGAAGATTAAGATTTCTGTACTGCACTGTGGACTGGATGGGTTTCTTCGTCGGATTTTCTTCCGGTCCGGTTGAAAGCTCGCGGTCTCCTTGGCCCTGTCGGGCCGTTTGGGTATTTCGGTCTCTTTGGCCCTGTCGGACCGTTCGGACCTGTTGGTCTCCTTGGCCCTGTCGGGCCGTTCGGGCATTTCGGTCTCTTTGGCCCTGTCGGGCCGTTTGGGTCTGTCGGTCTCTTTGGCCCTGTCGGGCCGTTCGGGTCTGTCGAGCCGTTCGGATTCTTCAGGCCAATCTAGAAGTTGCCGGGCTTTTTCTGCCGGTTGCCAGGAGACAGCTGAAAACTAGACACGCCAACCAGCGAACTGGGCGAGCCTGTACGCGGACTATTAGGGATAGTATCGGCAAAAATTACTACCGAACGGGCATCACGCGGAACTGTCAGCTGTAGCGTGCAAAGATGCGTATCGGTTCTACAAAGATGTCTTCTACGAAGGGCTTTCGGGGTGCTACTCTAGGAGGTTGCTTCACCCTCAAGCGCTGTCGGTCTCTGGATATGCTCAAAAGACGTCTTGCACTTTGTGAACGGACTTTTTACGATTTTGATGACATGCTTGCCTTGTTATCACAAATGTATTGTAAACATGCCGTGCTGTTGTTTAAACATTCCAAGGCAAAGATTTCCGGAAGCAGCCTCACGAGGTCGATGCGCATCTCAAATTATACAGATCCTTAGAGCCTGTAACAATCACCCCTAAAGACTCCTCCTTTTTGTCCTTATCAATTTTTTTTCAATTATTGTTCTGGTGGATACCAATTAAGACTATTTAGATACTACCAGAAGAAACCATGCCCCATAACTCTTCCTTATCTTATTGCAAGCCCTTTTGCAAGTAGATACAAATTGTTTTGTTGACCAAGTGCCCTTGTTTTGCTACTACTAGTTTGTCCTAGATGTCCCTTAACTTAAAATCTTTTTTTTAGTTCCTTCTCTTTTCAATCTCTAAGTGCTGCAGCAAGTAGTTTTGTTTCAGCTTTGATACTAACCTATTCGATGGTAATAATTTCGTTAATAACTATACTTGAAAGATTTTCCTCTTTTTAAGTGTGTATGCAACTGCAGCTAGCTAAATTCACATTATTGTCTACTAATTTACGACTAGGGAGGCTTCTTTTTTTACCATAGTATCTTATCTTTGAAGTTAGCTCTGAACCGTTCCATTTTTAGGAATCTCCAAGAGTTAGTTACATTTGAATTGCAATGTCAAAGGGTGTAAGGTTTTTCAAGAAAATAATTTCAAGTGAAAAGTGTCTCTTCTGTACTACTTATTAAGTTCAGACCAGGTCTGGCTCTTTTGAAGTGAATTATTCTTAATGAATATAAGCAAAAGTTAAATGTACATGAAAAATCGCATATTAGAGTTTGCTGCTATTTTTTTAATATAAATTTGAGAGTAAGGCTTTAAGAAGTCTGATTAAGAAAAACGTAACATTTCGTAAACTCTACTGACAGTTATCAACACACACTGAAAAAGGTAGATTTTTCTCCGTGTCACTTAATTCAATTTCGGAAATCTACGCAGATACGACACTTAGTATCTTGACTGGCACTCCACATTTAAAATTACAGGTAACTTGTCCAAAGTTAAATTTATGGTTTCTTTTTTAAATTCTCTCCAATTTAGAAAAAATAATAAATTCATTCATGCGTTAACGGTTTTATTCTTTCAGTTTATTCCTCTTAAATCAATAATAAAAAAATCCATACCTTTTCAATCTAAGACAGATTAGAATAAGATAGAAATGTAAAAGAATAAAATAAAAGCCAAAAAAGTGGCTTCCAACTTAACATAGTTCGTTGATAAAATTTCCGACATGGTTTGTATATCATTTCTAAAGTAGTTATCAAGAAACTTTTATGGACGAATATAAAAAAGAAAAAAAATTCTTCTAGAAATAAAATTAATGGTTCGTTCTTAAATAGAAATTTTATACACACATGCATTCACATACTTAGATAGATTTGGAAGAGATGTTCAGAATTATTATTATCTAAGAGTTTTTACGACTTAAAGAGAAGTGAGTAAAAATTATTCAAGGTCGCTAAATATTTCCTTGCCCAGTGAATGAACCGTTCAAAAAGCTAGTTTTATTCGACACTCGACCTCCTGGCACAGGTTTGGTCGCCTTTTTAAAATGTATCAACAGGTGCCCACGTTACTCTATAACTTTCGACTTAGAACGTATTTTCTGACATAATAAATATGCATTCGTGTCATACGTTGAACGTTTTATTGCCGCAATATAACCGAGCAAGGCAGCAGCTATAATACAGCAGCAGCAGTAACAAAATGCGGAATATCTGTATAAATTATAAACGTATAAAAACAACAAATGTGTGAAAAGTTGTCAATATCGAAATTATTGCAGAGATTTTCTGCATTTATATATATTTGAGAAGAAAGAGCATGAATGTGTCTGTGTGTGTGTGTATATATGTACGTTAACAGTTATTGCCTGACGATTGCAATAGATTCAAGTTCATTGCATATTCATAGACCTACACTAGTCTCACATGACTAGTAATTAGAATTATTTGCACTTGGGTAATAAATTGATTATCTCCTGCTGCACGCACAGTAGCTCATTCCACTTTAATTATTTACTTTTGTACAGACTCTGTAAAACAGAAATCTTTAACGCTGTACACGATAACTCTTCACAAATTACCTTGATAAAATATAAGATTCTATTGCTTCACAATAATTAAAATATGAATTCAAGAAAAAGAAGAACTGTATTGGATTTCATTGTTTTTTCGTATTCTTTCGAATTTAGAAGGTTTTTCTCCAATGTGCAATTGCGCTTTGGAAAAAAGTCTTCAAAATTTTAATGATTCCGCCAGCAGATGCGTATCGCAAAGTTCAATATGCTCAATATTATGTGAATTACTACATCTGGTGTATTTAGTCACTTCTTTTCTTTTTCTAGTTAGAAATGCCCAGATTTCTGTGAAATTTCGTCTAAAGATGCCACAATTTTATAGCAAACGATGCATATTTGAACCTAAAGTCACCAGGCTGCTAATATCGAATTCAGAATCAATAATATTTGTACTGCAACAGTACCTACAAAATTAATTCGAGATATAGTATTGATTACTGGTAAAACTGCCAATTATCGATATACCTAAATTTAACGGTTTGCACATAATCAATAACACCGTCATTTGCTCGATTTATCAGCTTAAGGGTGATTATATAAATCCGGATTTCGTTTCGTTAAAATTATGTACGAGCACGGGTCAGTTTTACTTTCCATTAACCTCCTTGCGAACCCTGAATTAGGCCATCTCACATCACAAACGTGCACAATTGCAGCCAGTCTGATACAAGGTAAGATTCCATCCGATAGTTAGATTAAATTTCGCCAAGAAACGTTAAAAAATAGGAACGGAAAGTCCAATGTAAAGTCAACTCATAAAGTAATGTCGCAAAATAATTTACATTTTGGTATTTAATATCTGAATTGATGATAATTTTTTCATATGTAAATACTAACTTGATAAACTGATTTTGATTAATCGATAGCTATTTATAAAATACAGAATTTTTCATTAAATGAGAAATTAAACGCTAAAATATAAAACATTTTGCAACATTACTTTATGAGTTGTTGACTGTACAACAAAGCCGCGTAGCGCCAATTCTATTTTTCAAAGAAATCAACATAAACTCGCGATAGGAACCCTTTCTATGCCGATGGCTTTCAAAACGTATCTTTAAATGCTTTCTGTACAAGGTTGGCTGTTCGATGTAATCGTAAAGAAACAATCCCGATTGCGAACTACCTTAGGTGGCTTTATAGAATGCAAACCTTGAATTTCCCTTGTAGATGCAAACTCGCGCCAAGACGTAGTAAGACCGCGCGAAGCGCCGATTTTGTTTTTCAAAGAAATCAACTAGCAATCGTAGTAGGAGCGCTTTTTCTGCTGATGGTTTTCAAAATGTAAGAGATGAGACGAGACGCTCTGAAACTACTTCTATTTGCTCGCTTTTGCTATCTGTTTAAACAACCCTGAAAGCCGGCAGCCAACAAGAGGGATAGTACACGCGACGTTTGCTTCCCAAACTGGGACGAATTAAGAGTTTTAAAAAACTGTAAAACTTGAATTTACTTTCGGGTGCGAGCTTGCGCTGGTGGCTTATTAAAGGCTAAAACCAGATGGTGGACTACTGCAGGTAGCCTGATAGAGCTCAAGCCCAAACTTGCTCAAAAAATTGATATACATATGGTTTCGCCTTCCGTTAACCTTCTTGTGAAATCTATGTACAAACACGAGTTCAGCTTTGCCGTTTGACAACCACTTGGAAAAATAAAGTTCTGATTAATTTCTTTACTTCTTGCTAAAATCATACTCAATTCCGTTAACCTTCTCGTCAAAACTATGTTCGAATATGGTTCAGGCTTCAACCTCTATCAATGATCTCGGAAGAATCATGTGTTTGTTTTCCATGAACGTCCTTAAGAAGATCGTGAACTATCCATCATTAATCTTTTCGAGTAAATTATGTTTTTATAAGAATTATGCAGCGTCCTCCATTAAAACCTTCTTGAGGAATTTATACATCAACATATCTTAGGATTTGCCTTCCGTAATTCTTCTTCTGAAATGTATCGGGCTTCTTCCATCAACTATACACGAATATGGATTTACTTTGCCTCTCATTAACCTTCTAGGGGAAACTTGTACACGAACATGAGAAAATCTTCACCTTCCATGGATCTTCTGAAATGCTTATCAAAACGAGCTGGGCTTCCTCTCTTATCAATCTGTTTGGAAAAGTCATTTAAGCAGGACGAGTTTCAAACCTTCCTAAGAAGAAATCAAGTAGGGCTTCGCCCTCCACTACTCACAACTCTAAATTTATTCTTCGTTAAAGCTTCTTGCAAAGAAATTTATACACGGCCAGGGTTTTGTGTCGGTCATTCCTTCCAATAATCGTCTCGATAAATTTATTTACGAGCACGCCTTCCGTTATCTTCTCTTGAGAACTATGTACAAACATGGATTGAGCTTCGTTCTCTACCAATCTTAGAAAAGCCATATAAGCAGGACGAGTTGCGAATCATCTTAAGAAGAACTCAAGCAGGCATTCGCCCTCCACTACTCACAGCTCTGAATTTATCCTTCATTAAAGCTTCTTAAAAAGAAATCTATACACGGCCAGGGCTTTGTGACGGCCATTCCCTCCAATAATTGTCTCGACAAATTTATTTACGAGCAAGCCTTCCATTATCTTCTCTTGAGAACTATGTACGAACATGGATTGAGCTTCGTTCTCTACCAATCTTAAAAAAGCCATGTGAGCAGGACGAGTGTCTAACCCTCTTAAGAAATCTAAACAAACACGAATCGAGTTTCGACCTTCGATAATCTAGGTGGCAATAACATGTACGACCACTTCTTGAGACAACTGTGCCCTCCATCAAGCTTCTCGAAAAATCTATACACGAAGACGGATTAGACTTTGACTTCGTGAAAATTCTTTTCGAACACAGGCGGATTTGATTAGAAAAATTCATGTGAACAGGAGAAGTCCCGAAGCTTCTTAAGAAGACTGCACCAACATGGGTGGGACAATAATAATTGTATGTACAAACAAGTGAGGTAATGCTTTGTACCCTACTGATTATATGTCTCTTCAGCTATTGAATGACCACATCTGACACACGAAAAGGAAGAGAAATCATTTTGTTAGTGATACGTCTGCGAACCAGATTTTCCTAGATGTTGCTATTCTTTGAGTTACAAAATCTAAAAGCAAATCAAATCAGAGGCTGATGCTCACTCTTTGAAAGGACGTGGAGGTGGGTGCAGGCTTGTAAATGTTGAACTCGAGAAATAAAATTGCTGAGTGCTTCAGGATTGTTAAAGTGAGACGTTTCAGAATGTTTTCTATTTTGGTTTGGAGGTCTTGTACTTGCAAACAGACTTGGCTCAAAAATTGCAAATTGATCACATGATAAAAGTTCGGTGGCCAGTTGGTGAAAAGAAAATAACATTCCTTGGTTGACAACATGAAGAGTCTTCGAGCATCTCGTACAAGAATGTTAAGTCAGGTTTTGTTTCTTATTTGAGAAGATGATAGTAGGTACTTCGTAGTGGATAAGCCTAGAAGGTTGGGTCGCGATCACAAAAGATTGCATTTCTGCTGTGGAATGGCTGAGGATCAACTAAATCTTGTATGGGCTGATTTTGATTGACTCGACAGAATCAAGTTCGTAATCATGAGAACTTTTTCAAGATATAAATAAATTTTCCAGAAATGTTGGATCTGTCTATAGAGCAATGGGCATTTTAATAATCCCACAGCTTCAATGTTTCTTTGGCAAACCCCACTAATTTATTCCAAGACACAATTCAAACCTGAAATTTCTGCTTCGAAATTCTGTACTTTAGGAATGAAGTTTCTTCTGTTAAAAATTGTTTTTTGGTAAATAGAAGAGAAGCTACTCTCAGCGATTTTCTATCGGATGAAGGCTACATCAGCAAGTCTATTTCGTTTGATATCTTGGCCACGTTATCTATGGATTGCTCAGGGATCGCAAAGCACAAAGTTTAACTTTTAGAAGAATTTTCTTGAAACGGTATTCGTATCTTTCTATCTAGTGGTCCGAACGCAATCCTCAAAACCATAAAACATAAAATTGACAAAGTTATTATTAGGTGTAGAAAATACTCTGAAGGTTTTGCTGTAACGAAGCGATAGATTGATCGCGAAAGACCAAAAACCAATCAGTTATGAGCCCAAGGAAAAAAATGCAAAATAATTGTCAGGAAGGCATACAGGAAAAAGAACAAATTGCTAATTACTAACTAGAAGGATCTTCAAGTACCTTTAAATGACGACGGATACTTTTCTAAACTACAATTTGTTATAATGATTGAGATTTTGATTCAAAATAAAGATAAAGAGTAACTACCCATATACACATTTACATCCGCCCTGATTAATAATGATAACTGGTAGGAGTAATATTTACATTAATATTATGAAGTTATCGGCTCCATCAAAATCAATGATGTGGGATACATTTACCGTGCGCGTTAATGACCCATTTAATCGTGAACTAACAACTAACATTAACTGAAATTTCTATTCAAAACGAAAACTCTCTCTGTATATACTAAATCTCAAAAGACAAAGTTCATATAGAAATTGTTTTGGCAACAAAAATAATTTACACTTCAAAAATTCCTTTTATTCTGATTCATCACCAGACTGCTCCAAAAATTATAATTAAACCTAGCAGCAAAACGACTACCTGCTTTAAAAGTTGGCACTTGTACACTTTTAGTACGAGTTACAACTAAAATAAACATTGATATTAGTGTCTGTAAGAGAGCAAATAAACGTCCTATAAAAAAACCTGATATTATACAACAACATTATTTCTTCCTCTTCTTCAATGAATTTACGCGATAAACTATTTATGTGTTTATTTTGCTAGTTCTTCATTGAGAATTTTATAATTTTATTATACGCAACGATGCAGGCAATTACGAAACCGGAAACAACTTCAGTCAATTTTAAAGATAATTACGAAAAATTATGAAACGCCGACGCAAAAATGCAGTCTATATAAGAGAAAAGAGTAAAGACGACCACATGCTCGAGGTTACCACGACTTGTTCATAATATGCGGGTGCCAACCTGAACGGCTTAGGCGTCTTCCTCCATCAAGATTTTGCTACAGTTTCGCAAAACAAACAACTTTCAGTTACCAGCACATAAAATTATACATCGAACAGCGCGCTACACCGTGCCCCAAGGATTCCAACAAGGCCCCCTATTATTATATAAAAATCATAAACAAACACGAAAACCTTAAAGCATTCCGTAACATGACGAGAATTCAGTGACTATAATAGGTCGTGCAGTGCAGCGGTCGTGAGTGATAGCTGTCAGACTTTGGTTACCCGCCGGAGGGCGGGTCGCGACCCGGAATATCGCCGAGCTGTACGCTGCTTATAGTATAGTATGTTGTTGTGTGGCAAACAGCACGCGCTTTTAACAAACACTTTTTCCTTTTATAAAAAGACAACCGACAAGAACGACGTTGCTGATGGGAATTACCTTGCTAATGAAAGAGAGAATTCAATTAATTACACCGTAATCATTACGTCTATTATGAAGATGTTATGTTATCGTTGCGGGGCATTTCCGAGAGAGTCTCGAGAAGATCATATCAATTATTTTACTTGGATGTGGGTTAATGGATGGCTATAAAGTTGCAACAACAAATTTCAGTTTTATATACTACGTCCACGCAAGATCACGAACTTTTCGAAACTTTTGACAAATTGTGCATTCTAGAAAGAAGGGTACTCCAGCGAGCGATATCATTGAAATCGTTGCAAAAATCATAACGAACGACCGACCTAATTTTGATAATTGGTGTTATTAGATCATCTTCATTAATGAGCTGCAAAAAGTTCTCAAGATTAATTCACTTTTATTTTCTTTATTACATTTGAAATGAATCTTCAGGTTTGTAACGTTAAAATTGCAATTCTCACCAGCCCACTAAGAAATTGCAATGCTTAAGAATTACCTACCTTAAAATATGACTTACTGCTGTAAGAAAAGACAAGGACAGTTTTATGGTTTGATAATAAAATATTCCAAGCTGAAGATTGTACTTTATTTTAATTAGTCAAATGTTGGCTTGACAAAGTTGAGATCTTTCAATGAACCTCACCTAAGACAGTTAAACTTAATCTAACCTAACTTTCCTTAGACCTAACCTAAGTCGACTTTTAGAAATAATTAAACATAACGAGGCGTCCAGCTTTTCCAATCGAAAAAGTTATGTCTCTTTTGTTCTTGATCCAAATACATTTATAATGAAACAGCAGGAGTTAAATGGTGCAGCCAGGTTAGATTTTCTGTATTGTTGCAACGAACATTTTGAACCAACGCAGTGCTGACAGTTGAGTGTGTTAGACTAGACGAAATCCTCAAACCGATTGAACTTTTCAAGGTAATCAGGCTTTTCGATATTCATTAAAAACGATCTCATACTTTTCAAGTTCGTGACTGATTTATTGCAATTACTGGGTCAAACCAAACTGGTTCCAAACACTGCTGACCATCTAGCTAAGACGGGAAGTACTATCAAAACGAAGTTTCATAATTAAAAGCTAGACACTGATGGATATTTTTCCAAAATTGATCAAATTACGAAACCACTTAATGCCTCTGTAGACACATCGTTAGACCACAACATTCTAAAGGTTTCGTTCGTGTCTATCAACACATTCAACAAAAGTGTCTGTGCAGATTTTCACAATCTGTTTTTGGTTGCTCACTGCAGAACGCAGCTGTTCATCGTAAGTAGATTCTTGAGGGATTAAGATCAATACTTACCTAGTACAGGTGCAGCTCGATCTTATAAAGATTTCTTTCAAAAAACTTCAAAGAAGAAAATCTCAAAGCGCTTCTTCCACTGACGATTTTAATAATGAATTTTTTGGCCGCTTGCTGCAGAAGATAAGCAGATGGTTCAGCAAGTAAAGGAAAAAAGTAGTACATGTTAAAGCTTGAAAGAGGCCACCTCAAATCTTCACAATTGCAGCCAGCCTGATAGAAGGTAAAATATCGTCCGAAAGCTAGATTAACTTTCGCCAAAAAATGTGAAAAAAAAGAGGAGCGAAAATCCCAACGTAGGCTTCCATACAACAAAGCCGCGGAGCACCAATTTTATTTTTCAAAGAAATTAACTTTAAATCGCGACAAGAAGGCTTTTTCTGTCGTTGGCTTTCAAAACGTACCTTTGACTGCTCTCTGTAAAGGGCTAGCTAGTAGATGGATTAGTGAGCAAAAATTCTGATTGCCGGCCACCGTAGGTGGCTTGGTAGAAGGTACAGCCTGAATTACCCTGGTAAAGAGCAAACCCGATCATGCGCCAAGACCGCACAGCGCCGATCTTGTTTTCGAAGAAGTCAACTAGGAATCGCAATAAGAATGCTGATGGTTTTAAAAATGCATTTTTGACTGTTTGTAGAGAAAACCTCTGTGGTTCGGTGTGTCTTCCTCCTTAGTAATAAGTACGTGTACGAGATCAGAGGTGAAAGATCTCGAGAAACGTTAAACAACAATAACACAAACTGCAACTGGCCTGCAGTTGCTGGAAGGCCTGATGAATCAAACAAATATAATCGCGCAAGTTTAATTTATTTAGACGAAAGATGATAATATTACGAGGATAGTAGAGAATGTAATATCACTAGATGGAACTTTCTCTGGGACGTTCTGCTAAATCCAAAGATAAGGATCTCGCTCAATCCAAATTTAAATGTTTGTCGAAAGCAAACTACTGACTTAGGCCGCTCTGAAACTATCTCTACCCACTCCGAACAGATTCTAGAGAATCTAAACTATCATAAAGATAAAAACAAAAGCATTCAAATTATCCGTTTGTACTCTCTGTTTAAACAACCTTGAGAGTCCGCAACCAATAAGAGGGATAATACACGCGAGATTTGCTTCTCAAACGGGGACGAATTCAGGATTTAAGAAACTTGAATTTACTTCCGGCTGCGGACCTGCGCAGGTGACTTATTAAAACCTAAAATCGAATAGTAGGCTACCGTAGGTGGCCTGATAGAGCTGAATCCCAAACGTGCACCATAGCAGCAAGCATGATAAAAAGTAAAATCGCATTGACAACCAAATTAACTACCCCAAAGAAACGTGAGCGTAAGCGCGCAGTAGACAATAAAATCGCGAAGTGCTAATTTCGTTTTTTGAAAAATCAACTTGTAATCGCGATAATAATGCTTTTGCTGCAAACTAAACTTTGTTTGTTTATTGTGGAAAGTTTATGGAAGGCAGAGCTTGATAATGAACCACTGCAAGTAGCTTAGTGAAAAGAAAAGACCGATCATGAGCCAGGAAGATATGAAAGGCCGAATTGGGCCCTGGTGGTAGAAAATAAATCCTCAACGTGCGCCATTGCAGCTAGTCTGGCAGAGACTTAAATTTTGACAACAAAATTAACTTCCTTAAATAAACATAAAAGAATAGGAAAGTAAAGCATCCGTGCAACAAAATCGCAAAATGCTGGTTTCATTCCGTCACCTTAGAATGCTTCTTCTACTGAGAACTATCAAAATGTACTTTTGACTGCTGTTTTTAGAAGATGATAGAGTTCAATAGTGCGTCGTCGGAATTGGCTTGGTGAAGGACAAAGCTCAATTGTAGACCACTGCAGGTGACCTGGTACAGGATAAACTCGGTCGTGCGTCATCCTATCCTGATAGAATCTAACCACCAAATTAACTCTTTGTTTTAAGAACTCAACTTGATATAAAGAACATTTATTTTGCTGACGGCTTTCAAAATAATTTTTAACCGTTGGTTGAAAGAAATGGACTGTTGGAGTCCGAAGATCTCGAGAAACTTCAACAAGAATAACACAAACTGCAACTGCAAAGAAGTTAACTTGGAATTGCAATAAAAACACTTTTTCCACTCTCAACCCTCAAAATATAATTCTTAACTGCTTGCTGTAGAAGGTTGAGCTGCTGGAGAGTAGAATTTGATAATGGGCGACTGTAGGTCGCACAATTAAAAGGCAAAGCGCAATTGTGACCTGGTGGAAGGCAAAGCTCTATTGTGGGGAACCACAACAAAGCTTGATCCTTCAAGTTCCCTCAAGAAACTCCAAACTGCATTTTCCGGTGACGACTTTAAAAAGTGGTTTTTGAACGCTTGCTGTAGAAGAGGGACTGATGGTAAACGGAATCCGGCAATGAGCCACAGCAAGTGATTTAGCGAAGAAAAATGTGTCAACCTAAATTAGGTCATCTAGAACGTGCACAATTGTAATCAATCTAAAGTCAAGTTAAACTCAACCTGATAACTAGATTAACTTCCGGCAAAAAACGTTAAAAAGCAGGAGTGCTGAATCGCTATATAAATGCTTTTACCACGGATGACTTTCAAAATGTATTCTTGACTGTTTTCTGTAGAAATGATAACTTCATTGAATACAAAGCCTGATTAGTGCGACTGTATTGAAGCCTGCTTTAAACCAGCTCAGGTGACCTACTGCAGGGTAAATCCTATCATGTGTCATTACAGCCAGCCTCCAAGAAGCTTAAAAGAAAAAAACAGGAGCGCAGTAAGCGACGTAGGTATCAGTGCAACAAGACCCGAAAGAGTTATTAGTTTCGGTTTCTTTATTTGGAATCACAACAAGAACGCTTTTTCGCTGATGGCCTTTGCAATTTATTTTTGACTACTTGTTGTAGAGAAAAGGCTGCTGAAGAGCTAAATCCTGTAACGGGCCATTGCAGATGCATTATTATAGTCAGGCCAGGTAGCTTGGTAATAGAAGGCAAAATATGAATTCAATGAATCACAGAAGAAAGAACTCCATCTAACAACCAAATTAACTTTTCTCAAAAAAATGTAAAGAAATGCAACAAAACCGCGAAGCGCCAATTTCGTTTTCGAGCAAGTGAAATTGGAATCGTATTAAGAAAACAAAATCTTGATCCAGCAACCAAATTGCTCGATTGCAGGTCACTGTGCAGTTTAATCGAGGACAAATCCAATCGTGCGCCAGCGCATCGAGCTCGACAGAAAAAACCTCGAATCAGCAACCAAATTAACTTCTTCCAAGGAACGTCAAAAACAAGAGCTCAAAGAGCAGGCGACGCGACGTCGGCATGCATACAACAAAACCGCGAAGCGCCGATTTTGTTTTTGAACAAGTCAACTTGGAATCGCATCAAGAACGTAACTATTTTTTGCTGATGCCATTAAAAATGATCTATTGGAGAGACATAGGATAATGAGTCTGGTGGAGGACGAAGTCCTATTACCCGTCACCTTGGTAGTCTGGAAGAGAACATACCCGATCACCTACCATCGCAGCCATCTCGACAGAAAGAAAAACTCGATTCAGCAATCAATTTAATTTCTCCCAAGGAACGTGAAAAACAAGAGCGCGAAGTGCGACGTTGACGTCCAGGCAACAAAACGGCGAAGCGTCGACTTCGTTTTCGAACAAGTCAACTTTAAATCGCAGTAAGACCGAAACAGTTTTTCGCTGATGACCTTAAAAATGAGCTGTTGGAGACGACCCACGATAATGAGTTTAGTGGAGGACGAAGCCCGATTGCAGGCCACCTGGGTAGTCTAACAGAGGACGAACCCGATTGTGCACCATCGCATTCAGCTCGACAGAAAAAAAACTCGATCCAGCAATCAAATTAACTCGTTCCAAGGAACATCAAAAACAAGAGAGCAAAGGGCGACAGACGTTGGCATCCATGCAATAAAATAGCGAAGCGCGGATTACGTTTTCGAACAAGTCAACTTGAAATCGCATTAAGAATGAAAATATTTTTTGCTGATAGCATTAAAAATGATCTGTTGCAGAGAGCTACGATAATGAGCTTAGTGGAGGGCAAAGTTTAATTACGGGTCACCTTGGTAGTCTGGAAGAGGACAAAGCCGAACATGCGCCATCGCAGCCATCTCGACAGAAGGAAAAACGCGATCCAGCAATCAATTTAATTTCTCCCGAGGAACGTGGAAAAGAAGAGCGCAGAGAGCGACGTTGACATCCATACAACAAAATCGCGAAGCGCCGACTTCGTTTTTGAAGAAGTGAACTTGGAATCGCATTAAGACCGTAATAATCTTTTTTCTGATGGCTTTAAGAATGAGCTGTTGGAGAGTTTAGTGGAGGACGAAGTTTGATTACGAGTCACCTTGGTAGTCTAGTAGAGAACAAACTCGATTGTGGGCTTTCGCAGCCAGCTCAACAGAAAGAAAAAACTCGATTCAGCAACCAAATTAACTTCTTCCAAGAAACGTGAAAAACAAGAACGCAGAGTGCGACGTTGGCATCCATGCAACAAAACCGCGAAGCGCCGATTTGGTTTTTGAACAGGTCAACTTGAAATCGCATTAAGACCGTAACAATTTTTCGCTGATGTCCTTAAAAATGAGGAGTTGGATACGGGCCACGATACTGAGCTTAGTGGAGGACAAAGCCCGATTGTAGGCCACCATGGTAGTCTAACAGAGGACGAACCATATCGTGCGCCATCGCATCCAGCTCGACAGAAAAAGAAATTCGATCCAGCAATCAAATTAGTTTCTCTCCAGAAACGTGGATGACAAGAGCACAGAGAGCGACATTGGCATGCATACAACAAAACCGCGAAGCGTCGATTTCGTTTTGGAACAAATCAACTTAGAATCGCATTAAGAACGTAACTATGTTTCGTTGATGGCCTTAAAAATGAGCTGTTACGAAGCCCGATTACAGGCCACCTTGGTAGTCTCACAGAGGACACACGATCATGCGCCATTGCAGCCATCTCGACAGAAAAAAAACTCGATTCAGCAACCAAATTAGTTTCTTCCAAAGAACGTGGAAAACAAGTGAGCAGAAAGTGACATTAGCGTTCATGCAACAAAATCGCGAAGCGCCAATTTCTTTTTCGAACAAGTCAACTTGGAATCGCATTAAGAACGTAACTGCTTTTTGCTGATGGTCTTAAAATAAGCTGTTGGAGAAGGATTACGATACCGGGCTTAGTGGAGAACGAAGCTCAACTGCGGGCCACTTTGCTAGTCTAATAGAGGACAAACTCAATCGCGCACCATCTCAGCCAGCTGGATAGAAAGAAAACACTCAATCCAACAACCAGACTAACTGCGCTGAAGAAACGTTAAACAACAAGAGCGCAAAGCGTGGCGAAGGCATTCGATTTTTCTTTTAAAGAGGTCGACTTAGAATCGCTTTTGCACTGACGATTCTCAAACAGTATCTTTGACTTGTTTGTTGCAGAAAGTGGGACAGTACAGGGTCGAGTCTGATCATGGATAATCGCAGGTGACGTAATATAGAGTAAAATCTCTTTGTGAGTCACAAGGTAGAAGACAAAAGCCAAATTGGGCCACCGGAGTGGCTGCTAGAACGAAAAGCTCGATCCAAAAACCAAATTAACTTAAAAACAAGAGTCCTAAGCGCCACGTTGGCATTCACGCAACCAAACCTCGAAACGCTACCCTGCTTTTTTAAAGAAATCAATTTGAGATCACAGTAAGGAGGACGCATTTGAGAATTTTCAAGATATATTTTTGACTTCTTGTTATAGAAAGTGGATTGGTGAAGGGCTGAGTTCAATAGTGGCCTAGTAAAAGGCAAAACCTATATAAGACACTGCAGACCGCCTGGTAGAGGAAAGGGCTAATAGTGCATCATCGCAGCCATTCAGATAGAAGACGAGACTCGTTTCAACAAGCAGACTGACTTACCTCCAAAAACGAGAAAGAACAGGAGTAGAAAAGCGGCTGATTTTTCATTAAAAGAAGTATTCTTGGAATCGCAATAAGAACGCTCAAAATGTATTTTTGACTATTTATCGTATAAAGTAAAGTGTAGAGGTGGAGAAAGTTCAAGGGGCGTAATGGATGGCAAAACGCAATCGGTGACCTGATAGTAAGCAAAGCCTGAATGGGGTCACAGCAGCTAGCTTTGTAGAGGACATGCTCGATGATGCGTCATCACATCCATCCCGATAGAAGGAAAAACTGGATCTAACAGCTAGATTAGCTTCTTCCAGAACGATTTAAAGAAGAGCAGTCAGTATGAAGTCTAAAATTTTTTTTTAGACTTTAGAGCTTTAGAAGGATTACCAATTCTTAAGATTCAGATTTTATTCACAGCCTTACCTTGATAAAAACAAATTAGAACGTAGCTCCCTATAGAGACACTAGACAGTTTAATCCAAAAATTCGATAGAAACGGACATATTTTAGATTAGAGACGTATCTAAAATAACAAAATAAAATTCTTGGCAACTTAAGCAACAAACTCAATAATTAATTTTATATGAAAAAGATATCTAGATATTAATCAGTGATTTAATTTGAAATAAATAAACGGAAAAGAGTTACCGATAAGCAGACAGTTGAAAAACATTGCATCAGTTTCCATATAGTTAACCCATAACAAAAAAAGCACGTGAAATATTTCTCAAGATCAACATTCTTCCAGAAGATAACAATTTTTTAAACCAAAACAAATTAAGTTATGGTTAATTTAAGCAAGTCGTAAACAACCGATTATGTCGAAAAAACCATTAACTAGATGTTTATTCTACATTTAACTACTTTAAAAAGTTTTGCTAATCCGCAAAAATCGTGTAAATTTTTTATTTAATGTTTCTCCTTTAGTATAATGGTTTGTAATACATACACATCCTCTTAAAAGGCTTTATGAATTATGGGCATGTAATAATTTTTCAAAAGGAAGAACAAGAACAAATGCCGAATAAACTAGGGCCCCGTAGTAAGTATATAAGTAGACGCCGCTTAAAAACAAAAGACGCTTATAAATTTTTAATGATTCACACAGAATTTAATGCTTACTTAAGAGTTTATCTTGATTTACCGTCAGTGTAATCACTACAAGACATTTGGAGCGTTTCAAGTACACACAACTCAACTATATCAAGCATGATATAAAATACAGACATGAATTTACAGTTAATTACAATAAAATACGAGCTCGATTCCATAAAGCACAACGAAATATATATTTCGTAACTGGAAAATAAAAAAAATAAGAAAATAGAATAAAATTAAGATTTCCCAATCGCCTGGAATTCTTATAATATAAAGCAATAACTAATAACGGTATGATAAATTGTGAAGCTAAAAAATGAACTAAATGTAAACGACAAGGACATTAAACTAAAACCTGTTATAAATATTAATGTTACAATTTTAATATAAACTAGTATTCAATTTTTCTTTTTCTATATAGTAAATAATAAAAAAAAGAAATATTTATGTATAATATTAATATCGTATATATAGAAAAGTAAGAACATAAAATTATAAAACGAAGAGAAAAGTTGGTGAGGTGCTGTTGACCCCATATTGGCGCAGATTAACAGGTAAACCGATTAAAGTCGAGCAGTCCAGGTTGTCGGCTACATGTGAGAAAATACCCACACACGGTTCGTCAAGTGCCCCATGATGATGATAACTCTTTTTATTTTTTTCCTGAATTAGCGAATATTTCAAATTTCAACCTGAAAATGAGATACATTTTTTTCAAGATTCCAATCGTTCACTAAACTATGTAGTATGGAACACGTTCTGGATATTTTTGGTTTTGTTATGTTCTCAAATAGATTTTTTCCGGTTTAAAGCTTGGGACAATATTTCTACTTTTTGAAATCTTTGAAATCCTAGACCACCTACTGGTTAGTTTCATTGTAGTGGAGATGTTTTTGTGCAGATAGGAAATATTCACAAAGAGAATTTGTTTGAGCTTTTAGAGGAGAATGCTTATCTAGTGTGATGATACAATGAATTAGTAATTTTCTTACCTTATCAGATTGTTAGTACAGACAAGATT
The DNA here is from genome assembly GCA_011009095.1 of Ignelater luminosus. Taxonomy (NCBI): domain Eukaryota; kingdom Metazoa; phylum Arthropoda; class Insecta; order Coleoptera; family Elateridae; genus Ignelater; species Ignelater luminosus. The sequence goes on from VTPC01090705.1 coordinate 263,726, forward strand.
CAAAATAATGAAATAAGAATCTATAACACTTCATGTTTGTAAAATTTTTAGTTTCCTGAAAGCTCTCTCGTGGATTTAAATCATCCTCTTTTACCTATTACCAACAATATAATATTCACCTACGCCAAACCTAACTAGATATCTTAAGAGAGATAACAAATGTCATTTTTAAACACAAATAATTTATTCAACGAATTTCGAGCTTTGCAATATAACCCATCTTCCATATATGAAGACTTGCGCGCTAGTGTTAGGTAAAGTCCCGATGGGCTGTTTCTGGAAATCGCCATCAGACTGACTATTACAAGATTGAGTTTGAAAAAAAATTGTCCCTAGAATGTCAACGTAATTCGGATTATCGGCTGCCTGCAATGCAAAATCACTCGCTCTTCCAGCTATCTTAAATTGGTAGAATTTTATTATCCACGATCTTTAATTCAAGCACTGATTTTCGATTTTAATCTCTAAACTTAGTTTTAGTCTTCTCAAGCAACAAATAGAGTAGGATAAGTTAGAAGGAATCATTTAAGATAAGTTTCTCTTTTTTTTTTGTTTTCCAAAAGAACAATAAAAACAAGTGAGGTAGTTTTCACTTTCAACGCCAACATCATAATTAGAGGAAGATATCGGGTAGATTTCGGAAACCCCTGTGATGATTCTGAAACACCGGCTTTGCTCTAACTGGTAGTGTCTCTTCGGAATCTTTCATGTAGACTAGTAATGACTCGATTTTCATTTTTCTCGCGAACTGCATCGAGTTCACTGTAGCATCATTATCCTTTTTCCAGTTAGGGCTCTTTCACACGGAGCCACTGAATAGCACTTCTCAGTAGCTATTAATAACCTTTAGCAATACTTTTGATTGTCGTTGTTGGTACTAACGCGCCTTAGTAGCGCATGATGATTCTGAAACTTCGGCTTTGCCCCAACTGTGCTACTAACGTGAAGCTTTCGTGTAAACCTGGAACACCTGCGACAGTTCTTTTGACTCGATTCCATTTTCCTTGAGGGTTGCATCGAGTTCAGCGTCAAAGTCATTGTTCTTTTTCTTCCGACTGGCGCGTGGTGATTCTAAAACTCCGGCTTTGCTCTAACCGGTCTCTTTTTCTCTTTCGCCGCATGGCTATTTCTGGAGTTCTTAGATTAAGCGATAACCTCCTTTATCATGTTTCGGATCGTTGTTATGGGTTTATGTTGGGCTGATGGTAGCCCTTTGCGCACTTTGGTTGCAACATTGGTTTATTCTAAGAGTTCTGAAAGTAGTTCGAAGAATGCTTTAGAGATATCTTTATTGGCGAGGACGTTAAGTGCGATAGAGAGCACTTTTATTAAGGTTTCACAATATTTGGTGCTCCCCAGGAGTTGTTTGAGGAAAAGTGGACTGGCAGGTTGAGGGTCTTGAGACTGCACAGTAGTTGAGGTAGTAGAAGATGTTGCGACTACTTCGCTATAAAATTTTACTGGGTGGTGGGTACGCATTTTGATGCGGATGCTGACTCTTCCTAGTTGGGTCTTCGGTAAGGTGGGGCTTCTTGGGAAATTTAAATATCCATGATAACTGGCTGGATGATGTCCTTTGGCTAATCTTTCGGTTTTGGGCAGGTGGCCGAGTGATGATCACCAGCACACTTAACGCAGCGAGGGACAGAGTGGCAACCCCTCTGTGACTGGTGAAAGCCCTGGTACCTGTGGCATACAGTGATGGTGGACGGCTTCTTGCACGGAGTTGTAGGAAGAGGGCAGTTCTCAAATTCCAGATTTCTTTCACTTCTAGAGATCTTGCTAGATTAACTAGCACTGGGGGGGGGGCGTTCTTTAACCACTTTAACGCGAATTACAGAGGTTACCTGAAAGCCCTTGGCTTGAAGATCTTACTTGACGTCATTGATATCAATCTCGGATGGGATACCGTGGAGGATCACTCGGAGCAGCTTTTTTGTAGGGAATTGATATGTGAAAAAGTCTATTTTAGCCTCGACGAGGAAGTGGACGATTTGGCAATAGTCCTCGATCGTGACTGGCTGAATGCCGATTCCTTCGTTTGAGTTTTCTGCCTTAGTGAAATTGAGTTTTAGGCGGTTGATTTCAATAGACAGGAACGACCATCTTTCTTTTGGAGTTCGTATTCGCTTGTAGCTCGCGGGTGGGCTGACATCAGTGGCTTCAGCTTCCATATTGTCGTTGTCATCGGCTTCCATATTTTCATCAAGGATTTCAAATTTGTTTGCGACGGTAACCTTGCTTTTCTCGTTGGGTTCGTGCCATATTCGCTCGCAAGATTTCTTGTGCTTGACTGTTTGGTAGTCCTCGGTGGAGGAGCTTGGGGGAGTCCCTGATGATGGTAATGGGATTTACCCTTCGTGTTTGAAGAGTCTCCCAGTTGTTTATGCTTCATGGGTTTGTCTTCTTCGGGGGAAGTGCATGGGTTTTCCCCGCTTGATGAATCACTGGTTTGTGGTTTGGGATTTGCCTTCGTCTTGAAAGAGCCTAAACGTTTCTCTTTTTACATCGGATATTTTTCGTCCGTATCAGTGCTGAGGTTTTCCACAGTTAATGTCTTACTAGGCATGCAAGTTAAGATAGTTTCCCAGTCTACCACTTGCATACTTGTATACTTCGCTGGAAATTCTTTTAAGTTTTTCGTCGGAAAGTTCTTTTACTTGCACTGGCATTTTTGGGTTTCATTTTAGTTTAAGGCAGCACTGGGGACGGAACACTATGTATCCACGAACACACGTCCACAGTGTATGGCAAACCACACACACGACAGATAGCGTGTAATTTATAATAAAGATGTTTTACGTATATTTACTAAATTTAAAAGGATACAGACTTTGGGCGCTGATAAAGTTGTGGTCTTCGTGAAAGAAGAATATTTCTGGAGCATTTGCGCTGACATTGACATTGACACTGTCATGCACATCTTTATCCGCTCTAACCGGTAGTGTCGCTTTGACATCTACGTTACTAACCCTTATGCTTTTGTGTAGACAGTTCTAATAACTCGATTTCATTTTCCTCGAGAGCTGCATCGAGTTCAGCGTCAACGTCATTATCTTTCTTCCAGTTAGGGCTTTTTCCCATGGAGCCTCTTCTCAGTAGCTATTAATGTTTTAGCAGCACTTCTGACTGGTGTTTTTGGCGCTGACACGCTTTAGTAGCGCATGATGATTCTGAAACTCCGACTTTGCCCTAATCGGTAGTGTCACTAACTTTAAGCTTTCGTGTAAGCCTAGAACATGATTCTGAAACTCCGGCTTTGCAATAATCGGTAGTGTTCTTTCTACATCTACGTTACTAACCTTAAACTTTCGTGTAGACGTGGAACACCTGCCACAGTTTTAATGAGTCGATTTCATTTTCCTCTTAGGCTGCATCGAGTTCAGTGTCAACGTTATTATCCTTTTTTCATTTAGGGCTTTTTTACAATCAGCCACTGAATAACGCTCTTCTCAGTAACTATTAAAGCGCTTTAGTACTTCTGGTTGGTCTTATTGGCGCTGACGCTCCTTGGTGACGCATGATGATTCTGAAACTCCGGTTTTGCCCTAACCGGTAGTGTCACTTCGGCATCTACGTTACTAACTTTAAGCTTTTGTGTAAACCTAGAACATGATTCTAAAACTCCCACTTTGCCCTAACTGGTAGTGTCGCTTCGATAGCAACGTTACTAACCCTCAAGCTTTCCTTTAGACCTGCAACACCTGTGACGATTCTAATGATTTCATTTGATCTTCCTCAACTTCTGACTGGGGTTGTTGGCGCTAACGCGCCTTAGTAGCGCTGCTAATGCGTGCTTGAAGTATTACCGTTATAAAATCGATGTGCATAGTCTCTTACAGCTCGTGGACGTGAGAGGCAAACTTCTTCTAGCATTGTTTTTACATAAGAAGAAGGAAGATGGGAAAAAACAAAAAATAGAAAGTTTTTCAGAAAACTTTTAGTGTTAATTTAGAAACTGATGGTAGTTTAACAGCACGGCAGATAAGTGAGCGCTGGGAGATTAAAACAGTGATGTGGTGAAGACTTGCATTAAATTGTAGCACCGATGTTCCAGTGGCGTGCCTGCGTATGTAAGCCTCAGCTTATCTTTTTCTTAGAAAGGCTGCTGTGTAGCTTTGTGTGAAGAAGCTCTTAGTGATATTGATGTCCCAGTGGCGTGGCTGTGCTTCTGGCAAGCACTGCTCTGCGGCTCGTTTGAAGAAGCCTTTTTAGAGGAAATGGTATAAATGTTGGAACTCTCTTAACAATTCTGTTACTTCTGTTTTTTCTTTGTTTAGTGAAAATTATTGTATAGCTTAGGGCTGTGTGTTTTTATGATCACCTGTGACAGTTTTCACAATTTCTAGTTCTACTGGTTTGGTTTTGCCTTCCAGACGTCCCTTTTATTTTTCCCATTTTCAGAGATTTTGGAACAGTTTCGATGACTTGGACCTTTCCTTTCCTAACGGTGCCGCATGCAGCCTTTTTATAGCACTCCTCTTCTAAAGCTGGGGGGTAGTTTGGAAGTTTATCTTCGATTATGTTCATCTGATGAAATGATCAAGAGTATCATACTTTCATACCGATCATCCCAATAATCGGCAAGATTTATCTTTTATTAGTTAAATTTGCATCAGTTTGATGATGAAGAAAGCTATTGAAATCACTTTTAATAAGTGTTTTTAAGAAGGTGCAGGGATGTAAGGCTGTCTTGAAATCGTATAAGGCATTCTTAAAGATGTCGGGGACGTTGTAGAAGCCAAGAAAAATTGAAAGCTCAGAGTGTATCTAGTTCGTTGCTTTGTTAAACTGAACTGGATCGGTCTAGTAGTATCAGTAATCGGTAGAGCAATGATGTTTTACATGAGTGAACGGCTGCTGGTAATGCAATTAACTTGTCTTCTAAGGTTTTTCGTTCTTCTCCTGGGGTGTAGCATCTAGTCTACTATACTTGGTAATCCTGCTATAACAACAAGATGCAATACCATGTTGAAAGAGAGGATGGTAACGAATGTCTTGTAGTTCCAACAAGTATGTGTCTGTTGCCACTGACATAAAATGTGTTGAGATGGTTTGTTCCTCCATGACACACAGATTATTGGTTTTTTTGTAACCTGATGAGGTTCAAGATTTGTTTTGTCATCTCTGAGCTGTTCTTTCAGACTACACGAAATTCTTCTCCTGTGCTATTTAATATCCATGACAGTATCCACATAACAAAAAAACTTTACTTTCATATAAGGCTCAAGGATATCTACAAACATCTAATTATCTTAATAAGACCATTTAAAACAAACAAATTTGACAAAATCACCAAATAAACATGGAACCAAAAGCCTTGTAAATAATTGAGCAAAGTTACTAGAAGATTTACTAGTGTTACTAAGTATAAACGAAAATATAAACCACAAAATGGTAAACTAAATTTAAATTTGTACAATTCCAGCGCAAAAAAAACAAAATCTGAAAGATGCTGCAGGATAAATATTGCCATTGGCAAAAAATCAAAACATGAATATGCATGGCAATGGGGATTTTTAAACAAAACTTTAACTTGTTGATTTCCATCTCTGAAGGCTACTGTGAAAACTGCAGTTTTGTAGATTGTTTTGGAAATTCTCAAAACGACTTTTCTAAATTTATAAATCATACCTTAAACAACCTGCAGGAATACCATTATCTTCTTTTTTTAATGTTAATTGTGTTAATTAACACTGAACAGAATCAGAAATAAAACATAAAAACTAATAAGCCGGTCCTGGTATGAAAGTCTATTAATATTTAAAGATGTTTATCGATTATGTCATAATGTATGCTAAAACCTCTAAATATTATAATCACAAATAGCAATTATGGTAATGAATGACCGTAGAGAGATGAAAAAATTTCTCTTCACATGTTTAAAACGTTCTGTTTTAATTTAGTCTATAAAATTATTGCATATATTTAAAACACACAACTTAAAATAACGCATACCCACACAGAGATATTTCTCAATTTTGTTTTAAGTGTCAACATGATAACATTTGGAGGCATCAAAAAATATACAAACAAAATAAACAGTCAGTTCATCAAACACCTTATCAAGTGGAAGAATGCGAATCGAAAGAGAATCAAAGTCTGAAATATTTTCGCAATTACTACATATATACCAAGCGAAATGTCAATCAATGTCAATAAAAATACAGAAATAACATGGTTCGTCTGGTTTTCAGACCGATAATCGTTGCAATTGCATTTAACAAACCGGCTAAATAGGGAACCGTCGCCATTGGCAATGCAGAAATGTGACAAAGTCAAAACATGAACCGTCTCTCTCTCTCTATCTCTATCTCATTTAATTGCTCTAATTCTTATATTATACACAAATTGATTACGGTGTTAACAAAACCATTTAGGTAATTGAGACGAGCTAAATAAGGAAGATAATGTACCACTACAACTGGAATTTACACACTCGATGCAGTTCTCACTCTTCTTGATTATTCATTTTATTTATGTATGTACGTAATTGTGAACTAATTTTATTGCTTGTTCTGTTTTTTTTTAAAGATAGATTATGTATGACAATATTAAATAGGTTTTTTCTTGAATCGATAAATCAAAAACATGTCATTTCAAATATCCTCTTGATTTGTTTGGAAACCGTTCTAGTGTGAATTTTGAGTGGGTAGATAAGACACCCACACGAAAAACTATCTTGTGGTTGGATTTTTCTTTAAATATTTAGGTTAGTTTTACATTAATTTATTTAAATAGATAAGAAAAAAACGTGAAAACAACATATGTGTGAATTTCCCCACTTTTTTAATTATTATTATTATTATTATTCAGAATGTTAGCACAACTATGAATTTTTTTTAGATCATTTACATACGTATTGTTTATTGCGATGATGTCAAAAAAATTTATGGTTTTGGAATTTTATTACTTTATAACTTCCTTTAGTGTTATTTTCTTATGGTGAAGGTGATCTCCGCGATTTGAATTATTGTTTCGTATTTCATCGTTTTGCCTTCGGAATTCCTAAGAATTCCCATTTTTTTTGGCTGAAGAGAAATAAATATCCGCTTTCCTCTTGAAAAAATAACGGGTCATTTGTAATGCTACGTGTTAACTATATTTAAATTGAGATTACTCTTCATGAAATATTTTATGCCAAAAAGATTTGATTTGTTGTACTAATCAACGTTTTTAAGCTAACCAGGTTTTTAATTAATATATTGTTTTAGTTGTATCAATTTTCTAAAAATTTAAGTTTCTAGAAAGTTCATGGTATTGCTGCCAAAGATGATGAAGTCCTACGGTTGGCCGTCGCAGACCATCCATATCAGGAATTCAAAACGTGACTCTTCACGCCAGATTAGTTTTTCCCTAACAAGAGATGCTTCTGAACTTTCTCGAAACGTCTAAGTTTTATGGTATTTCTGCCGAAAGCTGCCCAAACGCTAGAAAACATTAAAATCTTTTTACCCTAAGAAAATATGCTTTTGACCTTTTTCAAAAGTTTAGGTCTTATAGAGTTTATGACATTGCTGCCAAAGGCGGCATTTACAAGAAAAGCAAAGCCCAAACGCTAGCTGCAAGCGACCCATTATAGGAGCACGCAGGGCGAGTCTTCACACCACAGTAACATTTCCTTAAAGTTAAAGACAGTTGAAAGCCCGCTGGCAGCGTATGAACATGCAGAGAAACGGAGCACATTATTGGGCCAGTAAGGATTTCAATCTAATCAAGTTTTAATTAAAACTTGAAGTTTCGTCAGACACGCTTCTGATCTTTTTCGAAAAGTATAAGTTTTAAGAAAGTGTATGGTATTTACAAGGATGGCAAAGCAAGAATGTTAGCTGCAGGCGGCCAATAATAAGAGCACAAAGTGCGAGTCTTCATCCAATATTATTTTTTCCTTAAGGTTAAAGAGAGTTGAAGATCACGGGACCGCCAGCAGATGAACATGCCGAGAAACGCAGCACATTTTTAGACCATCGAGGGTTTTTAAGTTAATCAGGCTTTTAATAAACTGTTGGGAGTTTCAGCAAAGATGTTTCCGACCTTTTTTGGAAAATTTAAGTTAGTTAAGAAAGTTAGGTTTAATTTTTCACCAAGAAAATTAAAGAAAGGTAGGAATCTACGAAGCAGCGCCAGCAGCCGATGAACATCCAAAAAAAATGCAGCACATGTTATTCAACTAGTAAGAATTCTTAAGCTAATCGCGCTTTTAATAAACTGTTGGAGTTATGCCTGAATCTTCTTGAGAAGTTTAAGTTTAAAGAAATCTCGTAGTGTTGGTTTTTAAGGGTAAGGTGAAAAAGCCCAACGGTTACGTGCCGTAAGTGATCCATTAAGAACCTGCACAGGCCGAGATTTCCATGTCCGGTCAAAACTGACAAGATAAACTTGACAGAACGCGAAAACACCCGGTAACTTCTTGATCCGAAAAGTCCCGTCAGGTCCAAACAGTCCGAGAAGTCCCACAAGCCCGAATGGCCTGACACACCCGAACGGTCCGACAGGCTTCAACGGCTCAACAGGCTCGACAAGCTCCGCATCAGTACAAAAAGTACACCTGTTTGAATCATTTAAATTTGGATTCAGCGAGATCCTTATCTTTGGATTTCGCAAAACGTCGCAGAGAGCGTCCCATCTAATGACATTAATATCCTCGTAATAGTAATATCCTTCGTCCGAAAAAATTAAACTTGCGCGATTATATTTGTTTGGTTCATGTCACGGCCTCCATGTATTAGGCACTCAACCATTCATTCTTATTGACGCTCTCTACTACTCTCGTAATAGTAACATCCTTTGCCCAAAAATTTGAATCAGTACGAGAAAAATCTCGATCCGGTGTAGTATGACAATCGTCCGCTTCGGATCAGTACAAAAATAAAGGTCCAAATAGCTTGATAGGCCCGAGAAGCCCGACTGGCCGGGGGTATAGCGAAAAGCCTGATAGCTTTTTAAACTGAGCTTCTATGACCCATAACAGATGTGCAAAGCACGACTACTTCCTCCCATAAGCTTTTCCGTGGGTTAATTTAAAGACATTTGAAAGTTATGGGACGAAGTCGCGAAGCGACACCTGTGGCGACGGAGAAACAAACAACGTGCAACCGAATTCCTCGAACTTAAATTTATCATTTTAGAATCCAGAATAGGACGACTTAGATTTTATAGCTATGGGCCTGGCCGCGCAAAGACCCGACCGTGAAACCCGTCCCGTTTGCGGTGCAGTAGGAAAAGCCACCTCTTCAGTTCAATATGGAAATAATTCCTGTTCGAATTGCTACGATCAGGTGTAGTATGAAAATCGTCCGCTTCGGATCAGTACAAAAATAAGGGTCAGAAAAGCTTGACAGGTCCAAAAAGCCCGAAGGGCCGAAACAGCTCGAACAGCCCGACAGGGCCAGCACGGCCCGAGATGCCCGAACGACCCAAGCGACCCGACAGGCCCGAGCGCCCCGATTGACCTGGAAGCGGGGCCGAAAAGCCTGACAGATTTTTAAACTGAGGCCCGGCCCGACCCAAATCTGATCTGATACGCGCAGGTCTTTGTGACTCATAATAGATGTGCAAAGTGCGGCTGTTCCCTTAACTCGAACTTAAATTTATCATTTTAGAATCCAGAATACGACTACTTAGATTTTCTAGAGAACTTTTGAGGATATGTCCTAACCTGACTTTGCGGAAAGTTTAAATTTTGTATGACAGTTTGTATTTTTATCACGCTTTCAGAAAAAAATCCAAATAAAGGTTTTTTTAAAGTCTTTTCACGATTAATAGGATTTGGAATTAAATAAACACTCGGTCCATTAGAATATCAAGCAAATATGAAGGCACTAATCACTCAATAGTCAGAAATTTAACCAGCAACTTGTAAGATCTTACTAGATACTAGAACATGGATCTAGGTAGAACTGATTACTGTACGTTTGATTACGAAGAACAGCAGGAAACATGAAATAGAAGGAGAAGCTTTCAATTTTTCAGCTTAGTTTGTCTTTAGCACTTGGAGGAAGTAGATTTCAAAGAAGCTTCTCCTTTTATTGCAAGCCATCATAAGTATCTCTTTGTAACTCGGTGAATCACGTTGATATCTCTATTCGTGCGTTCATGTGGTAGGTCGATGACTCATATAGTTAGAAAGAAAAATTTCTTTGAAATTCATCGAACAATAAAGGACCACATTAACTAATCATGCTGCTCTGGCTTTACAAACTTCTAAATCAATTTTTAAAAAGATTTCAACAAACAAGGATAAGAGAAATAATGAATTCTAAAAGACAATCACGGCAAACTAAAGTTCCTTAGAATAGCAAATAGAATAGCAGAAAGCAAAATAGCAAAAGTTAGAGGCGCTTCCCCATAGAAATAAACGCAAGAAACCTGTTAGTTAGTTCTTCCGTACAATGAGAATAGGTTTCAATAGGATCATGTCAAGAAATTGGCTGCTCGAATGACCTCCATTCGGATATCCTATTATTCTGACTTTGGGTCTGGTCAGTGCTGAACTGCAAGCCTCCCATCCCTTGTTGCTGCCCAAGTTTTGCGCATCCCATTGCTCTCCTGGGTGCTAATTGCTGATCGCCTGCCCAAGTCGCAGGATGCAAAGTTACTTTCCCTATGATCACTGTCCCACACTATTGTCTACTATCGAGTTCCATTTCTACAGCCTGCACGTAAAGACGTGGGCCTGGAAAGATTTTGTGTTCACCTAGGGCAGCTATCATCTGTTCTCTTACGACAAACTATCAAATGCGAGGTAATACATATTCTTTTTATTGACATGTATCGTACTTGTTTCCTGAAATCACTGGCATAGTCAGCTTTGCTTCCATGTAATAATACTGACATTAAAACGTCACCCAATTCCAGCCAGCATCAACTCAGCTGATACCTCTACGTCGCCGACAATCAATTACCTGCTCATACATTCATGCCGCCTTCCATACCGGCAGCGACAGCCACAGACATCATTTCTCTTCCTACTGCTGTAGCTACCACCAAGTCAGTCGAGCTACTGGGAAGTGTGAGAAATTACGTACAGCAGCCCAGTCTCGACATCTCCATCTTCATACGCGAAATTACTACTTGGTAAAAAAGATGTAGAGATGCGTTTCTTGGAGAATCCTTCTTAATAGTGAGCCTACTATTTGTTCTCTACGGATAATAATTTTGCTTTGAAGAATAAATCGATTAAGTTCTAAAACGAATTAACTTCTTCGGTTGTTAAAATAAAATGATTGAGAAGCTTTGAAAGACGGGATTAGGAAAACTGGTATTTGACAACCGAGAAAGTATTCCTGCAGAAGATACTTTCATAATTTGAGTAGTAGCAGACTCAAACTATTATAAGGTGTTTGGATCAAAACCTTTACGATAGATTTCTTTTTCCTTGAGAAGATCATATAAACAGTATTTGATTGACATCAGGGCAATCTCAATTACTTTCAAAGATGATTTTATGCAATTTTTCACCTCATGGCAGTATTGATGACCCAATAGCCAGGTGTCCGATTTTATAGATGAACTTCTACGTATTCTATCTCATCTTTAAGCAGTGAGGTTAGAAAGTTATTGTTACCACTCAAGAAAAAATCAACTGCGCATTTACTTTAGATTTTATTGTTCTCTGCTAGGATTTTCCAAGTCTGTAATTGAAGTGGTTAAAGCTGTCTCTTGAACGTTTAGCTTTAATAATCTTTTAGGGTAAGACAATATTAAAAATTGACTAGTAATAGCGAGTTAATTAAAAAATCAAAATCATATTAATATACATAGATGAAAACCTAAGAAAAAATTGATATCAAAACCTGTACTGCACTGAAGAAACCAAATTGGAATCGGAAAGTCGGTTCTAGGAATACTCAAGTGTTTCCTTGGACAGCAAAGTCAGATTTGAGCTGGTTATCTCAGAAACAGATACGGGAAGTTATTTTAGATAAACTCATGTTTCGCCGAAGATTCGAACTATTGGAATTCGATACGATGAAACCGGATTTTAGTTTTTTCTTTGACTGGTTGTTATAGACAGTTTGCAGGGACAGTAATAATAACAATAATTTTAGCTTCCAGGAGTTAAAATGGAAACTCATCACTTAGTACTAATTTTATGTATCATTGTAAGAGTAAAAATTCTTTCAAGCTGTTTGAAGAAATGAACCTTAGATGGTCTTATGGTAACTTGGTATAATGTTGACATAAAAGCAGCAGAGTTAGCAGCAGCTCAATTTTGCTGTGTTACTCAATGGTGATTATTACTCAAGTATGGCTAGACAAATATACACAAATTTATTTTTTGTCAGTTGTAGATCAATCAGTTATTTTACTATTACAGTTTAACGAGTACTTTTGGATTTGTTGTATTAGAAATATATATTCATAGCAAGAATCCTTCAAAGAAATTATTCATCTTGGGAATTCCTAAATATGAAACTGAAACCGTGTCCAGGAACTTTTTTGTTACTTACTATGACTAAAAGGATGATTCAGTACTTGGAAATTAAGGGGCCTCTAAACAATGAAGGATCTACAACTACAACTAATTTCTATTGAATTTTGCATATTTTTTTAGCAAAGATTTGTCCATTTTGATTCGTTTCTACATGTTGGAAATTTGAGATTTAACCAAAGCAAATTTTAGTGATATTGAAAACGATTTAGAAGAATCGATCTAATCCTGATTAAAGATTTATTAATTTAGATCTATCAACAGGCAATTTTTTTTTGAATTGGGTTAGATGAGAATGCTTGGAAATTCGTAATTTGAATCTTCGGGCCACTAGATGTCTAATTGTGAAGATACTAAATTGAATCTTATGTAAATCAAAATTTAGGATTTCCATTTGATTATTTATTTCAGTTCCAATTAGGTCAATTAAAAAGAAAAGGAAAACAATAATTAAACTAATTTAATTAGGTAACACACTTTTGCAACCGATTATCCAGATGTTAGATTTTTAAATAAAAGCAACTCTTAGTTTACATGATAAAAATCCATAAAAGTCAATTTTATTATATTAAAGGTTAAAGGAAACATCAAAACAAATAATTATCCTTTAATATATGATACACGGCTTTCAAACAAAAAAAAAACAGTTTTACGACCCAAACGATTTAATTTTTTTCTATTTCTACTTTTACTTTCATTTTTATGTTACCAAAAATGCAAAACAAGGTCTGTACGGGCTTTCCCCCCTTTTTCCAAACCAATAAAATCACGAATATCAAAGGCAATCATGTGTAGACGGTTTCAAATTAGTGTGCCTTAATTAAAGCCAAAATTAGCAAATACATGTCTGCTGTTAATTCGACCCTCATTTCACGCAATATGAACAAGATAAAAATTATAAAAGTTTTAACCAAAAAACCACTTCCGTACCAAACAGGTCTATAATATTTAAATGCTGAGATTTTATTTTTAATTGGAGACAAAACTTTCTTATTTTGTTGATTTTTTTGCTTTTACCGAAACGGAGAAAAAAAAAGGGAAAATTAAATTGTAATACGAAATGAAGAGAAAAAAACCGAAACGAGTCGCCTATGGTTTCAAGCCAAAGGATTGGTCGTTCAGATAAGGCGCCGGTAGACACAACTCACGGCTGAGCAACCTTCCTTTCCAGTTCTCTCTGGGAACTGCACACATATCCTTATCAGAATTCGTTAAAACGTCAACTCATTGCTTCTTCCTTTCGTGCTCTTTTTTAAGTATTAACTCTTACAACAGGATGAAGCACTTTAGAATTAAAAAAGAAAAGTAATGTGCACGTCAAATTATCCTAGGGTTAATTACTAACAATAATAGGTATTAGTATTATAGAACTCGATTAATTATCAGCATTAAATCTGATATGACACGCTATTTTGTAATCAGAAATGGAAAATTAGCTTTCCCACAGGATAAAAAGTGCAATAGATAAATCTCACAGTATCAGCATCTAATTGCAATAAATCCCAACTATAAATTCATCAATATTTTATAAGGCACATGTAGTAAAATCAACTTATATGGAATTGTACGTAAGAAGCAAGTCGAGCAAACCCCTAGGAGAAAAATATATGTAAGTTAGTTTGAAATTTTAATACGCTTTTTCCAACAGAACAATTCATAATTCATCGATGTTAACTACCAAGATCTGGAATTCATCTTTTTTT
>VTPC01090706.1:0-34707 GCA_011009095.1 Ignelater luminosus
TTTACACTCAAAACTGCTAGATATAGTCAGTTACATCTGACAGTCGAAAAACACTCCTCAAATTTCAAGTTTTTAGAGTTCTATGTTCAAGGGAAGAATGAAACGAGGCTGATCAAAACAGCAACTTCTGCGGTCTATAAGGTGAGGCAAGGCTCTGCATGGTCCTCATCTACAAACCATGGACCCATAAGGGTAAGTGATTTTGATGAGGTGGGCGATGAACCAATTTATAGTAACACCCACGGAAATCCCAAAGCATGCATAACGATGCCAACAGATTTCCAAATTCTAGAAACGTGGCAGTTACTGCAACTATTAAAAGAGTGAACGGAGAAGGCCTGAGGAATTTAACAATTGGATCAGCCTACACATAATTCAACTCCAAAGGACATGGAAAGGCAAGTAACAAGATCCAGGGCAGAAGGCATGCATCTTGTTGTCAGGTAATCTATTAATCTAGAGACAATAAACATCAAAAACATCCTACCTTTGCTAAGTTGTTAGTAGCTTCATCGAAAACTGAAAAGTGTCTGATAAAGAAAGTTGTTCAAAAGAAATGATTGGAACTCTTTCAAGACAGACATTAATCAAAATCTTCAGTCAACGATCATAATAAGGATAGATATTGTCTTGAAGTTGCTGTAGAGCAACTAGAGGAGGCCATCATTAGAGTCTACAACGATAATTGTCCTGAAATAAAAAGGAATGCAAACTGTTCAATAGGGCAAAACAGCAAATCGGAAGCCATTACGACTTTGAAAGTTCTAGCAGGGAGTTACATAAAAACGGTGAGTACGACAGTGGTGGCGCTGCTAATCTGAGGATTAAAAATTATGAAATAAAAACAAAGGATATTTTATAGGCATTCATTCCAGGCGTGGCTCAGAATTTCCTATTGGCCCGTATTTCTTAATTTTTTACATATTAGGGACATTACGGTACATAAATACCTCCCATGTGCTTAACTAGCACAAATTTACAGAAGAGAAGAAAGAGCTCGTTTTAGACCATAATTTTAAATAATAAGATTCCTTTTCACCCAGATTGAAGTAAACCACCATCATAATTGCATTTGTTTCTTTTACGCTATATTCAATTTAAAAGCCATGGCACATTTGTTTTATCTCCGTTATTATTTAAAATAGTTATGTTATAATAAATTAAATTTAATTGTGTCAAAGCCTATTACAATTGCCATTTAAGAAAATGAATGATTACTACTTTATTAGAAAATTAAATTTAGACATTTTTATTCTAAATACCAAACCAAACAGAAAACTTTTAATGAGTTTTAAACAAGTAAGTGTAAGTTATTCTGATTTATATCGAATTTAGCCCACCCTGTACATAGCATACGTTTATGGTACTTTCATAAGACAAAGTACTTTTGTAAATTAAATTGGTGGGATAAAGTCGTGGCCTACTATAAAAAAGCCAACGCAAGTAAAATATTTATCATCTACTAAAATACATCTCCTCAAAATTAAAACTCTTTTATTATGGGCTCATAAATGCAAATTTATACAAGGAACATCTAAATTTCGTTCTTGCTTTTGTTAAAGAAAAAAATGAACTTGAGTTTAGAGAGCAATTTAAGTAATCTCGATATAATGAACATTTCTTCTCAATAAATTTTTTTATCTTCCTTCTATTCATATAAATTATGTAAAATACGTTATATATCAATTTTCACAATTACAAAGTAAGAAATAAATTACAAAAGTTGAGCTAACTGAAGAAGGTGCATTAACCTCTTTTCAGAAAAAAGCCGTATATATCAATTATGGTCCTGGCAGGGTTAGTACTTAAGTTATATAACATGCAACTGTGCGAACCCTCAGACTTTTCTCTTGCCACCTACATAATAAAAGTAAGTAGAAAATATTTCATGCAAAATTACTTACAATACTAAGGTTTCATTCCAAACAGGATTAAGACAAGAACGAATAGTTTTGGTTTTCTTTTTAACATTATCGTTATCCGGTATTAATTTTATCTTCACGTATGGATCGCTCAATCCGTTTGGATCCATTGGAATCAAATTTCTTCCTTGGCATACTGAAATAATAAACATGACAGTAAAATTTAAATCGAGTTACCACTGTCCGTTTGCAAGAACGGTCAGTTGGTTAAATTAGCGAAACAAGAATGTTATGTCATAATATAATAATACCTTCAACAGACAGTTTATTTCCAGCACAACTGATCTTTAGTTGAATTCTTCCTCGTCTTTCAGTATGATCACAACCACAGAGATTTGGAGTGCTTTCGACGCATCTCTTATGTACATTCATATCACATGCTGGAAAATACGAATTAGTGCTGGATTAATTTCATTTTAATTAATGGAAATTTTAAAATATCGTAAAAAATTAGTATGTATAAAATAACAATCTAATATAAATCAAACTTTTTTGTTGAAGGACAAAACAATGACCCTACCATTTGAGGATCCAAAAAACGTTACATATATTATTATTCTTGTTTACTACGTCTTTTAATGATTAGTAATTCAAATAAATTCAATATTATTAGATCATATAATTAATAATTAAATTAGTGCTTTGAAATAATATTTATTCAGTACAAAATTTGCGATACAGTCAAAAAAGTTTATGTTTGCTTAGTGATCGTATGAAGATGATTACTTCTGGTTTGATAGCTACTCTTCTAATCTCTACTGCTTTTAACAAATCTATAGAAACCAGAACAGAAACACTGGAATACTATCAGAAGATAGTAGGAGACTTTTTCAATAATATCTCAACGTGGCAACCTCCAGATAGTTCGCGCGCGTTTTTTAATGTTGAAGATGAAAGTGTAGAACCAGGTAAGTTTTTAACTCGAGTAATATTTTTTTTAAAATTACGTAAAATTCATTTGCAAATAAGACAGAACAATTAGGTTGCAGAATAAAAGAAAAGAGGTGGCTATGAAGAACTATAGATTTCTCGAGCGCAGTTTAGTGTACCTTCTTAAAGTTAAAACTCTCGCTCCAAATATTGTGTGAATTTTTAGAAAATTATACACGAATGCATAAAAGCATGATTTCTGTTTTAATATTCTTCATAGACATTTGTGTATGTATGAAATATTTGTATAAAAACTAATCAAATAATGATTTCGGCTCATTTTGGCTTAAATTTAGTTGTAGTTACAATAAAGTCTATTTGGCAATGATCTTTCATAAGAATAAATAACATGGCATAACATTATTGAAGCTTTAATCTTTAAGAAAATTATCTGGTACCATAGTTAAATTTAAAGTGAATTTGGAGGGTGGAGGATCACTTTGATTTCCAAAATCTGTGTTTGATTTCTGCCCACTTCCAGTCAAATTCCAGCAATGAGAATTCAAGATCAAAAGCATCTTATTTATCACCTTAAATATTATTAGAAGTGCCCAGAAACCTTCCGAGTTATTCCTCTCTACTGTTTTTTTCGAGTGACTTATGTCAAGATTAGACGAATTTAGTGTGAGGTGATACCTTTTGGTTATTATCAAAAGATCTTCAAATTGGTAAAGTTTTAGTTTCTGAAGTCATAGGTAAAGTTTTCAAAACAATATTGACAATAGACTTCAAAAATTCCTAGATGTCCAAAACCACGGATTTCATGCCGACATTACGGCAGCCTTCATAAGACACTACATAACGGTCACATTTCTGGACATCAAGCAGGCCAAGATTATTAGCATTATTAGCAGTAATCTGTCCAGGATTTACACGCTACGAGCCAGCGTTCCCCAAAGTCCATAAGTTTGCTCCCGTCACGAAGACCCCGACAACCACTGTACCAATTCGAGAAGTAGAGAATCCCGGATTTCAAACTCGGACGACTGGAGACTTGATTCCGAAAGTGGAGAATTAGATGGACTGTCAGATTCAACCACGAAGATGTTCGCCTGAAACTATGAGGCTCACACTTTTTCAACTTTCGTCATCACCTCGACATTACTTTCAACCACACGCTAAGATGGAGCAACAAGCTGAAGCAATGGTTGAACATCGTTTAGCAGCGTAGCAGCTTGCTCTCCAGATTTCGATAGTAGGAAACAGCCTTCTGCAAAAGAATACTTCGTTTAAAATGATTCCACCCTTCCGAGAAAGTGTGCAACCAGGTGGGGATTTCTCCTATGTTGCGAATTTGTAGAGAGTTAAATTAAGTGAGCAAAACAACGAGTATATTCTCGAGATCCTTAAAGTTTCACCCCCACTTCTGTACGGGAGACCCAGAAAGAAAGTCAAGCACCTGCCCTCTGTTCTCATAAGATCATCCTGTTTAGATGCAGATGTAGATAAAGATTTCACTCATCCCTCTCCGCGAGATTACCAAGCGACGCAGTTAGCGGTTCTCGTGCTAAGCATTCGCTGACTGTTCTCGCTAAGGTTTTACCGTGTTTTTCATTAGTTAGTGGTAATGACAAATGCCAGAACAGTATTCTTTCATCAACAAAACATAACCTAGGACGAGCACCACCTGCATCTAGCTTGTACATCCTCTTCCCCTTCCTCCAAAAAAACGTACTGTGCTCTACCGTAACGACCGAAATTGAACTCTTAAAACGGCCTTCAGTTTCCTCGGAACGCAATTTGCTCGGCTGTTTGCTTAAACACAATGACGTGAAGAAAGCTGCGTAGACTATGACAGTTTCCAACAGATCTGAAGAAGATGTCTTTACCTAAGTAAGTCAAGTCTATTTAATTGGATTTGATGCTTTTGGTTAGTATTCCTTATTAGACCAGTTTCTCATACCGCATGATTCAACATCTTTCATTACTTGTCAATAAATCCGGCACGAGTGAAAGAAAAAAGTTTCACATTGACCTTGTATTTTTAAGTAAAGCCCAGTAGCTAATTACAGATGATGGTGATGGTTTATGCAGCGCAATTCTTAATGTAAATAGGAATAAGTTCAGGACTCTGTGACCAAGACCAATCTTAAGCATTGCCAAGACATACCAATTGTAAAATGCTTCTATGTTATCATATTGTGTTCAAAAATGTGGAAATTTGTTAAAGATGTTCGTGAGACACTTGAAATATGTAATTTTGTAAAAACTATTGTAGCGGTGGAATAATGCTGAAGTATGTTCAATTCTCAGAGCAATCTTTTTCAGCTCAGATTGACTCTTACATCAGGTTTATTAAACAAAGTCAATGCTATTATTGCCAAAGATTACAAGACTTCAGTAATGGTTAGAAAAACTTTTTGCCGTGGCGTTTGTGGTTTTATAGATTCCAAGAGGATTAACTATTCTGTTCATTTGGTGTCAACAATCTTGCTCAATAGAAAACTCAACCTTCAATGCTTTTCCATTTTTGAAAGAGTTGTAGTACCCATAAAGATCTTAGTTTAATTTTCCAATAATCTTTTCTGTATCAGTATTTCCAAAATCGGGACGACATAGAAAATTAAAAATGTAGTAAGCAAAAACAAAGAAGAAACTTTTCATGAATATTGAAGAAAAAACAGTTAAGTCCAAAACCTGGCAGGAATAAGGGTCTTGTCGAAAGATGGTAATTTCCAATATTGGTTTTGAGAATATGGCATGCTATGCTGCAACACCAACCATCACTACGTTTGATGATTATTTCAATATTTATAATCACAGTGGGTATGGCATTTACACAGTTGCAGTCTGTGTTTTGCTATGGTTTGCATTGCACAATCGTCATAATCAATTCTTGAACTGTCATCCATAATTCTGATATAAAAATCCTTCATAGTGGGTGTTAAGATAATTATTGTTTTATTTTCATCTGCACATTGGCGAGTAACCCTTCTCATTTCAGCTGGATTGCAAAACAAATGTGCATCTACTTTGCAAAGATGTCTTGTGCTTTACGAGGCTGCCTTATACTAAGCTGTCGCGACGCGAGCCGAACGCAGTCGGTTTTTGAGCAACTCAAAAGATGCTTCAGTTGAACGGACTCACGCTGTGTGAGCGGACTTTTTGTGATCTTGTTACTTCATTCTCACAAAATCCTGCTATCATATGTAGCTCTGTAATGATATCCTCCATATGGTTGAACCACTAGCCACTACTGATTGTTCATGAAGGCAGCTACTGTTCTCAAAATAATTACTAAAGTGTTATTAAAGACAGTTAACTGTTGCAAATTGATTCAGGAGTATAACAAGAAGTCTTGTCTTCTGAAAGTCAATTTTGGACTTAAGCCTTTCCACAACAAAAACTTTAGTTTCATTCAAGCAGAGGAAAGTGAACAAAGATTGGTTATTGAACAAAAGTTGCTTCTTGTTTGATATCTATTCTATTATCAAGCTTTTCAGCAAAGAATAGCATGAAGTTGTGTGGGAAATAACACAGAGAAAGTCGGTTTGTGGTTGTGCTCGCTGTGGTGTTAATGACAATAAATGCCAAGACGGGAAATAATTAGTACGGGATGAACTATTATTGTAGCTTAGTTAGTTACTTTTCCTTTCTGCTGTAATCTTTATGCTACAACCTATAAACTAAAAATAAGGAAAATTGCACTTGATGATTAATCTTGGAAGCATGATATCAAGGCTATTACAAGACCATCACAGCAGATCACGGGACTAAAAATAAGGAAAGTCTTATTAATTATTTTTAGATAAATTAAGAAGATGTTAGTGTGATTCTGAAATCTTAAAACGCAGATCGTAAAAGCCTGAAATATATCCTGAAAATTTTAAAACTGATATTAAGAAATAGCGCCAACAAGATACACCGAATAATTGAAACTAACAAAAGCAGTCTTCTCATCCTGACTTGGGAAGGAACACTAAAGCGACTTCACGAATGATAACTATTGATGGGGTATAGAGAGACCAGATGCTGATTTCAAATTAAATCCTTCACAAATGAAAGTTCAACCGTCCTCTATTGGTCTTTAAATTTAAAAAACAATTTTATTTCTAATTCTAGATTGTTGTGCAATCTTTTCCAAACATCAATCCATCCAGCATGTAAGCGTTTTGCCTCATGTTTTTTGATGACGTCATAAGTAGGTGTATATTTTTATAGAACTTCCTTGGTATACAATTGATTTGCTCTTTAAATAAATTTAATTAAAAGAAAGCATGGAGAAATCTTTCAAGCACCCTATGTTGTCGTTCATGTTCTTGAATAAAAATAAGAACTTAAAAATAGAACTTATAGTGTTGTAAGCACGTTGTTAATTAAGTAGAAACACTCTATTTAAGCGAGATTTAATTAAATTTAACAAAACGCACGGTTAATTAACATGTTTACAAGTTATCACTTAGCAGTTATGTACATACACGTAGAAAATTACCTTTTCGACATAATCAAACTTCAGAGTCTATTTCCCTTTTAACTAGCTGCTATTTTTCTGTTTCAGTTCAATGGGGAAATTACGACTTCGTCATCGTCGGTGCAGGATCAACCGGATCGGTCTTAACAAACAGATTAACAGAAAGTGGCAAATTCAAAGTTTTGGTATTAGAAGCCGGAAGTTATGAAAATGACATAACGGATATTCCTTCTTTTGCCGGCGCCCTAATGAGTTCTGATTTTAACTGGGGATATAAAACTGTTCCGCAAACAACGGCTTGTTTAGGTAATAATAATAGTAGTAATCTTCGCAATCCAATTTTCAACTTGAATCGATTAAATACGTTCGTTCATTTAGGTATTCATGGGCTAAAACTAATTTGACATGAAAAGAAAACCAGAAATAGACTTACTTAAAGGTATCAAAATCCACTTTGATTAACCAAATCACATTAAGATTCTGTCAATTCAAAAGGAAATAATTACATTTATTTTGACGTCTGTGTTCTCTGTTAAATTATTTATTAGTCCTTTATGGAAATTAGGATGGATGAAACGTGGTAATTCGTTAAATAATATGTTCTACGAAAAATGTTGAGCAAATACTGTGTATACCATAAGTCTGAAGGAATTCCGTCAGTTAAATTAGAAAGAAAAAAAATTGCTTATTTGGAAAAAAAGTATCATGGTCTACTAGAGGGCTAAAAACAGAAATATTGGATTTCTTAAAAGAATACTTTTGTAGTAAATTAGAGTAGAAATGTTGTTAGATGATTTAGAGATAAAACATATTCTCGAAGTTGTTCTTTTGTGCACAAGCGTTTTCTTAATGGAACGCCTACTTGATTTTTGTACCATTGCATAGCTTGTTTGGGTCTCTTAAGTAACAGAAAGTCACTAATAAAATAGTATGGCAGCTCACAATAATAACTTTATTTTATAGTATCAATTTTTCTTGCCGAATTGATAAGCAACATAACAAACAAAAATTGATTTGAATAAATAAACAGTAAGTTGAATAATTTGGCAACGCCGCAACGTAAGTAAGTAAATCGAACACCGTTACAAAAGGGAAAATAAGGAAAATCGAAATATCGAAGAATATACAGGGTGTGCCATTTGAAACAAAAACGCTTAGTTGTGTTACTTTTGCACCAGCATGTAGTAATGTCGAAAGGTATGCATTAGAAGCTCCCTCACTACTGTAAACACTGTTTCTCTGCAACAATCCTCTATTTCTTCAAACAATCAAGATATTGCCTGTAAGCGAAATTCTGAGACACTCTGTATAGTTTAATTTCTTCATGTGGTCAATAAAGAATTGTTTGAGTTTTAGAAGTTTACTTTTGAGAAGGTACAGCCGTATAAGCTTTTTTGGCTAACAATTCAAGGTACTAATCATGACCATCTACAAGGGTTGAAAGGTGGCCAAAATCCAATTTTCCGAAATAGGTTGACAAAGAAACAATCAAAGAAGTACTAACTAAATATCATTTACGACAAAAAAAGACAATCGAACTATAGCTTCATCAATCTGTAACAATCGATAAATGTTTGGTATTTCTTTCGATTATTCAGATTTAGTCAAAATGGTGGTCGTCCCAAAAAACTTCCTCTATTTACAAATCCGCAAACACGGTATTCTAATCTCTAATTTTCAGATTTATGAATGTTGGTCTAGTAGTAGCCAGAAATCTTTGGTAACCATCATAAGCATACAGGGGCGGCCTGTGGCAGCATAAATCGTAGACATCTTTAAGACCACCAAGCTACACATCTATCCGTACTTGATGAAATTCTCTTCCATAGGCGTTCGTCAGTAGAAGTCAATAGTGGATTTTCGAACATATTAAAATGGAAGTAAAAAGTTTGGTTCTAGTTGATTATTATGTATGCCTACACAGCTAACGTACTCAGATTTTCATTCTTCAAGGTCTCTCTATTAGAAATCACGGCAAAGTGGCCAAAATCTACTTTTGAAAATTTTTCCTCGATTGCGGAAAAAGATGAGAGAATCGAATTTGTAAGTAAAAGACCTTCGCACCCCTAAAAATTGTGGTACAAAACAAAAGATTGCTAATACTAAAAATATTCATTGATTGCCACGACATTTGAGTGTATATCAGGAAGAAGACTTTAAATGAGATTGGTGAAAGTACAGTTCGATCGTCTTATGTTTTACCATCGTTACCTTAACTAACACGAAACAGTGTCTTTTTCCGATAGTACTGAAAAAAGACTCTTTTTGTTGTAAATGGCATTCAATTATACATAAGCAAAATACGGATGATCTTCGTTTGTTTGGTTTGTCGAGGTATTTCAAAAAATCAAATTTTGACTACTTTTGATCATCGTTAGATGACCATAATAAAGTTCTTTTGAAAAAAGACCTTCTATCCTCTGGTACCTTGAACTATTAGCTGTATCCCCTATCTTAACAGAAAAGTTCGTTTTAATTTATCACTTTCTAAATGCAAGTAATTGGAAAGAAATCAAGAAAAATTCAATCTAACCTTTATTGTTCCCCAAACACAAAAATTGTTTACTTAATTGGTGAAGCTGCATCGCCTGCATTACTGGAAGATATGCCAATACGTCCAGTATTATTGAGGTTGGTTTTGGTGCATTTACTATTAATCGTCCGACAAGTTTTCTGCCATCATGCCACTGAACATTGGATACCATTAATAATCTTGGTTTGCCTTTTGAATGATGTTAGTGACACACCAAAAGCAGATGATCACATCATAGATCACATTTACTTGTAAAAAGTCTAGAAATGTAATTTTGGATTCATTCTAAGTCTAAAAATCAAATCTTCCAAAAACGTTTTGATTGTATACCCGTATTAACCATTAATTTGTATTTTTCTTTTCTAGCTATGAAAGATCAACAATGTAACTATCCCAGAGGTAAAGCCATTGGTGGCAGCAGCGTTATAAACTATATGGTCTATTGTCGCGGCAACAAAGAAGATTTCGATAAATGGGAAGAAGATGGCAATTTCGGCTGGAGTTACGATGACATTCTTCCTTATTTCAAAAAAGTAGAAAACTCCAAACTTACAGTGGAAGACTTCGAATTTCATGGCCATGAAGGCCTTTTAAATGTAGAACAAAACAGATATAACACAAGTTTCACCGACCTATTTCTTGAAGCAAGTAAACAGTTGAACAGAAGTTTTGTTGATTACAATGGAGAAGACCAAATAGGCGTTTCTCATATTCAAAGTAATACCATAAATGGCAAAAGATGTAGTAGTTCAAAGGCATTTATAAAACCAGTTATGAACAGACAAAATCTGGAGATTTTAGATAAAGCTTTTGTTACTAAAGTTTTAATTGAGAATAATAAGGCTAAAGGTGTGGAATTTGTGAGGGATGGGAAGGTTTATCAAGCAGCTGCTTCTAAGGAGGTAATTCTTTCAGCTGGAGCAATCAATAGTCCTCAAATACTTATGCTTTCTGGAATTGGTCCAAAAGAACATTTGGAAGAGCTTGGTATACCTCTAGTGCAAGATTTACCAATTGGGAAAACTTTGCTTGACCATTACATATTATTTGCATTGCAATTCACTACACAATTCGAAGTTGGACAATGGAATTTAACGGAATTGTTAAATAATTATCTAGAGGGGTTTGGTCCTTTGACAGCAGCTGCTGGAGCTACTGGTATAGGGTTTTTAAATAATAGGGTAAAATCGAGCACAAATCCTAATGTTGAATATATTTTCTTTTCAACATCAGCTGAAACAATTTACGAATTTACTTTAAAATCGTTACATGTAACAGATGAAAATTGGTTTGTTAATTTTGAACCATCAAAGGGGAAACTTTGCTGGATGATAGTTCCCGTACTTTTACATCCAAAATCAAGAGGGAAGTTAAATTTGAAATCGAAAGATCCATTTGATTTTCCCTTGATCGATTTAAAGCCGTTATCGGATCCTGAAGATGTTGATATAGAAGATATGTTAAATGCGGTTAACGATATTTTTGAATTATCGAAAACTCCAGCTTTTCAAAGTATTGGTTCACAATATCTAAATGGTCCTTTACCGTCTTGCAAGAATTTTGAGCATTTATCAGATGATTATTGGCGATGCGCAATAAGACAATTAACGACAACGCTTTATCATCCGGTTGCAACTTGTAAAATGGGACCACCTACTGATAATACGGCTGTGGTTAATAACAGATTAAAAGTGTACGGGGTCGATTCTTTAAGGGTTATCGATGCTAGTATTATACCAACTAATACGGCTTCGCATACCAATGCTATTTGCTATACGATTGGAGAAAAAGGTGCAGACATTATTAGAGAGGAATACGGGGATTTATAAACTTAATCCTATTGTGTAATCAGTATTATGGGGTTAGAAAAATGTTACAATTTTATTATTTTTTAGAAATGTCAAAGCTTGTAGTTAATAAAATATAAATTATTATTAAACAAAATCTCTATTTGTCGTTTTAACGGAATTAATTTCCTAATAGTCATTCTTGCGAACGGAATTGTGGTTATGGCCTACCGCAAATTATTACCGGTTGCTGGTTTTATCACAGAAGTGGCATAGGACACGGCAGGTCAACATGTAATTTTAAACAAGATATATGCTATTATATAGGGATTTCGTATATATAAAACATTTTTCTGCAATAAAATCCCGTATTCGTTGTTTCGTAATATCTTATATACAAACATAAAAGAAGAAAAAACTAAAGTAGTACTTTCATAAAATTCCAATTTGCATTTTTCTTCAGTAGAGAGAATGCTACACAAAGAACTTAAGGATACATACTTATTTGGAATTTAACTGACCTTTGCAGAGAATATTTACTGATATGTGTAACATTTGATACTGTTTGTAAAAAGTTTTTCTATGATACTTTTCTCCATAGTGCCAAGATTACTTCGATTTTATAAATAAAGAGTTAATAATTCAGAAGCTATCAGATCAAAACTGTTTAAAAGGTAGGAGTTAACTCAATAACCTCGCTTTTGGCTCTATTGGTCAAAGGGTTTGTAATTTTCATTTTGGGTATTTGCTTCCCGTTTTATAAAAGAATTCCTGTGATGATATAATCGCTTATAAGAATCCTAAAAGTTATTTTGGATGTTTAAAATAATCTTGCAGTGTATAAAAAGAATATTTTATAAGTAAAAGTATGTGAAGGGATGGGTGAAAGCTTTCAGTCTCGAGTACTCTTGTCTACAAACGTGCACGATGGCCATCCTCATAAAACCATAATTCTATTGTCTAGTCATTTTTTCATGAGTACACTGTATTCTAAATAAGTTTGCTTGGACTCAATCTCTGAGCTACCCTTACATGTCTCAAGCTACGTAACTTTATGTTTTTTTTTCTTTTTCTGTTTCAATCGTGTACGTGTGTTTACCACAAAAATCTCAACCCAAAAACTGCATATTTGTCTCAGAATCATGTTGGTATGTCTAGGTTTCATTGTCTGAATCTATAGCAAGAATACTATCAATATCGTCCATCTTCAGGTGTAAAAGGCAATGAATTCTCAATTTTACTCTTATTGGTCTGTTAATTATAATTCTCTCAGATATGTCATTGCATGAGTGGTGCTCTATCACGTTATGGAAATGTGAAAATTGATTTGAATTTTACTTAGCATCAGTGCATTGCAGTAACATTACTACCCTGCAACATATTCAAAGAAATACTGACATTATCTAGTGTTCCTTTAGTGTGTAACCAAAATATTGATATTAAGTTGAGCAAACCTGCTAAAGCTCTTGTAATCGAGTTTTGACACGTAGTAACAAGCTTTGCACACACTTCCCATTACGATACGTCATTATTCTGTTACAAATCTGTACGTGCTTCAAAATGACGTCAATAAGAAGGGCAATTTCTATTTATTTGCAATATCATATATTTCTTGCAACTCTTGACTTTACCCCGGTTCAAATCAGGAATAATAATCGGTTTTTGATGACTGCACTAGATACTTAAACCATGAAGCTACTGAGAAGTAGTGAGATTATAAGAAAAAGCGTATCGCATAACCAAATACATCGAATTCGCTTTTTTCTCAAAGCAAACGCCTGAAGCCAAAATCAAACAAATTCCTTTATACAATAGCAACAAAAACGCCATTTTTGGGCTAAATCAAATAAACCCATTTCTTTTCTTTAAATTTCTTGAATTTTGTCATCTAGTTCTTTGCTATCTCCTGTGCACAAATACCATTTTCTGAAATTATCTGGTTCTGTACCAAAGTTCCTCTGTTGTACTATTACTAATAAATTAAAGCAAATTTCCTTTATTGCCTTTTTAGACCAAGCATACTAAATTTAATCATAAATTCTCTTTTGTTATAAAAACCAGTCTGAACTGGTATTCCCTAACAGTTTATAAACAGTCAGTTCTGAAAGTTTCATCATCTTAAGTTTGGCCTCTCAATCTACCATTAGGAATCTCAATCAAATAAGATGATATGGAGCTAAACTTAGATATATCATTCAGAATGACCACAAATATGACAAAATGAAAAGAATGTAAAAACTGATAGCAATCTTGAACTCTGATTGGATATAAGGTTTGTGCCAGTAAAGCAATGGCTGTTTTGACATCACAATCCAAATGTTAGATTTTCTAACCTGACTGTTACAAGGTTGGCATCTGAAAAAATGGTTTCTTAAATCTTTTTGGTTTTGGGGAATCCAGAGGGAAGTATCAACAGCTGAAAAAAGCTTTTCGAAGCCCAATTCCGAAAAATGGCATTTCTCTAGTTGTGATATAAGTGATAAAAGTGTCTTTCTGTTAGGTAAGTATTTAATTATCTAAAAAAGTCAAATTGCAAATTTTACGCTAATGATAGTGATTACAGTAGTGAATTACATTCTTACCTTCATAAGCACAACAGCAGTGTGTTTAACTGTTAAATTAAGAAAAAACAAAACAAGACCAACTAAATCAACTGATAAAATGAATTCTTCGTACATGCCATATGATTTTATCTCCGGTTACGTTACAATACCATCATATCCTTGCAATTAATGTGAGTTAATGTGGTTCAAAAAAATAACTGTAAACGTTCAAGACTTCCTTGTTTGGGAAACTCTGATTTACTACAAAACTGGTATTTGCATGATAGAACCCACATTCCAAGAAGTTAACACGATTAAGAGAAATGTTTCTAAACCCAGAAAATCCGAATCTAGCAAAATACGATTGGATTCCAACATGACGGTGCACCGCTACATTTTGGTGGTCAAGTTTGTGCATTGTTGAACAATTTTTTTTCCAGGCAGGTGGATTAAGTGCATAGAAAACATTAATGTGTTTGGGAACAGCCACATATCTAATAATTAGAAAGACTTGAAAAGCTGTATAAAAAAGTAGGCAATATCTTTCCAGATTGTTTAAGTACAGTATTGGTAAATTTTGCTCAACAGCTTTATTATTGCCAAAAAGTTAACAAAAAGCAGGTATAACATTTACTTTGAACTTTTACCATTGCGTCGGGTTAGAAATGATCTCAAATATGTAATTTCAATGTTCAAATAGTAAATGTCAAAATCAAAATGCTCCTTCTTTAATGTTACCATTTCTGGATAATAGCATATTGCGCCAAAGAGTGTTTAAGTGGTAGAAGTGCTTTTAATGGCATGTCTTGATAAGCAAAGTACTTAGTTTAGAGGCCCAGACATGGGGTTTGCCGACCAAGCAACAGGCCAACCGCGGTGACCTATGGTTGAGTTTTACCCGCCAAAAAGACACCTGTCGTGATTCACTCTCAGGCCTCGTTTTCTAATTTCAGTTTAGCAAGGTCTGATAACAGGAGTGTTATTCACAGGAATTCCAATAAAGAAAGAAGATGATTGGTCCCACTGAAGTCTTTTGTTATTCCTACTCATGCAGTCTATTTTTTAATATTGGAAGTTGCAACGTTGTCATTCTATTGTGCAAGTAACTGATTCAAACGATTCTATTTGCTCTCTCAAGGCTAATATAGCTTGATATTCCTAATGGGACATTTTATGAGGCAAAACCACCATACAGAAGCATAAATAAAATAATATCATTTTTAGATTATTCTTAATGCAACCTTTGTGTCTTTTCGGTATCAAAATTAATCTTAAAACCAAAATGTAGCAACAATAATTGTTTTAATTGATCCTGCAAAGATATTTCTATTGTTTTGTCTTTCAAATAACTTTAAATTTTGTTTGCAGGTGGTTTATATTAAGTGTGGTCAAAAGAAGAATAAACAAACCAGTTCAGTAAGGATTGTATTTCAAAAAGAACAAAAGTAAAAGTAACATAGTTACTCTTGCCTATACATTTACCTGTACATTTCATTCCTTGATGGAGCACCCCGTATAGCAACGAACCGCAATGATCACAGAAGGTTGGAGAACCATAAGTGTGTGGTTTGAAGTTGTGACGAGTCCGAGTATCCTACAAGACATAATTTATCTTACTTTTAAAATTTATATGAAGAAAAGCCAAAATCTTAATTTTTAAAATAAACTCATTTTGTTTATATCTATACAGGATCGGTCTTTTCTGCTGTCAATTTAGGTAGAAGCAGCAATTATGGTTATCTACAAACATCGCCTATTACAGTTTGTCATGTATTTTTGAAGACCGATCCTGTTTGAATCAACTTTCAGTATGAAATCAAATATTGATTATTGATCCGGATATAAATAATAAAATATTGCCTAATTATTATTCCTTTCCCACAACTTCTTTATAAGTATATCAACGGCTTCTAAATAAACTTACCTTTTTGAAGAAACTCTTCACAAAAACTTGTGTGCAAATTAAAAAATTCTTGGTGCACTTTGTTTTCAGTTTGTACAAAAAATTGGTTTAGTTTGTTTTAATAATTCAAAATGGCAAAAGGTAAACACAATTTAGTATTTGTATTATTTGGCTTGATTTAATAGACAAAAGTGTTTTAACATAGTTGTCTTGGTTTTGCAAAAGCTTTTTATGAAAATGAAGTAGTACCTTGAAATCTTGCCTTGAATATTGGAGCAAGTTATTTTATATAGGAAGAAGAGACAAAGCCATATAACTGTTATTCTGTCTTCTTTGCTGAATCTCGAAGACCTTTCAAGCGAGAATTTTGCCATTGTCTTGTGAAGTAGACAATCTGCTTGTTAAAATGGCGAAAAGGTCAAAAATAAACTTACATGAAGCAATTTTAGTTCCAATAAAAAAAACTACTTTGGTGTGTCGACAACTTTTGACTCATCTTTTACAGTTTTAAAAAATCACATCAGAAATGCAAAAAATAAGGAAGAAAAGCACAAATAATATTGTAATAAGCTTCCATATCGTAGATTTTTCTTTAAAAAATAAAAAGCAAAAAGCAAAATAATCAGTTTCTAAAAAAGTTCTGAAAATATTTACTTTGGTATTAAAAAGCTGATAGCAGAAACACCATTTGCAGAAAGGCTTTGACTTACAATTAAACTGTTCTTTTTTCCCTACAAATCTAGGCATTGCACTAGCAAAATATTTAATGGCAGAAGTTGTTGATATTATTATTTCTTGTTTAAGAAAAACCTTACTGGGACCAGCGGCATAGATTCGAAATAGTTCAAGTTGTCAATCTTCCAATAACCATAGCAAAACATTCTATCATTTCAAAAGAAGAATGCACAATGTTAACATCTACGGCGGATGTGTATGTTGACTATAGTTACGCAACAAGAGCCAAATCGTTTTCATCATTGCCATATCACTATTAACATTGCTTTTGGGAATAGTAGTCGGTATGAATTAGCTCGTTTCAGCCGAAATTTATGTGGAGATAAGGTGAAGAAGGTTGATTTATAGGTGTACTCGCGGCGGTGAACGCAAAACGCGGAATGTTGTGGAATGATGTTATTGGTGGTACACAAAAAAGCGATTCCGATTCCTAGATGTTTTTGTAAAACGATTTTTTGAAGTGTGGGTCACGAGATGAAAATTAGAACTTTATTGAGAAAATCCATCCTGGATTGAATGCATCCGCTTAACTATGTCGCTTGGTTATCTTGAAAGGAATCAAGCATCAATTGCATGGCCATCGTGGAATGGAGATATCTGTAATTTCGATGATGTTTTCTTTGGTTTTCTTCTGGGTTATATAAACATCGAATTCAAAGAATCTCTAAACCCTGTTGTAAATCCATAAGACCACTGTGGCAGAATTTACATCTGAGATGGAAAAATTATTTCAAGACAATGAAAACTCAAAAATAGTACAATACAGATAATAGTTCCAAAGAAGGAAAAACACTAGAAAACACTGTATTTTCACTAAAACTCAATTTCTCAGTTGTAATGTTAAAACACTTTTGTCTAAATATTAAAATGCTGATTCTTTCTTTACTATGGTCTATCCTAAACATCTAAATTATTTTCGAAATTGTATGAATTTCGAGCCTTTTAACACTCAGAAAAATAATTTAATTATCAATGGTTTTTCTAATATACGAGGTGTTACTGAGAAGAGCATATCTACATAACACTATTTACCTTAAACAAATATTTGTTACCGATCTAGTCAAAATCACGTCTAGCCAGTACAGATAAAAAACCCAGTTGTTTTGTCAAATACATACTTCATATAAAATTCATTAGTTTCTATAGACAAGAACTTTTTAGTAACACCTAGTATTTACCATTTTCACTCATTTAATTAGAGCTGTCAATAATCAAGTTGTTTAAGTGAGATTCATCAAGCGAATAATTACCGAAACAAAGGAGGGTTTGATTTTAGAGATTTTATAAAATTCATGGATATTTAGGATATGTATTTGAAAAGAGAGAAAAAGAGAAAGAGAGAGAAGGGTTGAATAACCAAAACCCAAGTAATATTTTAAAAATCACAGCCTTTTTCATTTGGTATTACATCGATACGTTATTTACATTACATTTGATGTTTTGTTTATAATATTAATGTATATCATATCGTATAAAGAAAGTAAAAACAATAACATTTCATAATGTAATAATATTAAATTATTATTACCTTAACATTTCGAAATTATATTTAGTAATAAGAGAGTTTTTAGGAATGTTTTCTGCACTTTTGAAAATATGCTCTTCTGAACAATGGCTAGTCGGGATTATAAAGAAGTAGGTAACACAACTTGGGTTTACATCTGACAACTTGGGGTTGCTCGAATTTCGCATGCTGGAAAAAATATGACAAAAATTACTAAAAGCTTTAACTAATCATAGTTATTAAACAAAAGAGAAACAAAAACAAAAACAAGTAATAAAAAATCTACTATCTACATAAGTAGTTGCAAAAATGGAGAAGTGTAACTCAATCAATCAATAATAACAATAATAATAATAACAATAATAATAATAATAATAATAACAATAATAAAAATAATAATAATAATAATCAATCACAAAGCTACAGAGATAAAAGTGCATTATAATAATGAGAAAAGCTATAAAGGATCATAATATAAGATTCAATCTAGCTTTACACGTAATTCATAAGCATACAGAGAAAGAATGCAGAATAGATAGTTTAATAAAAACTAAAATATAATCAATATTTTACTGGCAGCGAATAAACTTTTAAAATAGTATTCTCTCGCATTATATAGCAGGTAATTCCCAATGGCAAATGGGGTATGTTGGGGGTTTAAAACAATTATGTTAATGCACCTATATATAAAGAGAGATCTTTTATAGCAGGCACAGCAATAATATACATCGCTTCTGTTTCTAATTACCGTTAATTAAAAAAAAGAAAATACAAAACCGAACAAAAGAAAAATGATCCGACATTCATTTTAACTTTTGTTTTCTCGGCAGTCTACCGTTCAAAAGAATTTTGTCTTATTTATTTATCGTAATTGTACATTTTGTACGCTATACTGAAAGTTTAACTTTTCCAATATAGTAGACAATCAATATCACAACGAATAAATAGCAACACAGTCTGGTAAATTTCTAGTTGCATCAGTATTTAAGTGTTATCGGTTGTGTACATTTAAAATACTAGGTTTCATTAATTTGTGAACAAGATGTACCAATATTGAGCAATCTTATTTACCAAACAAAAGACAGTTTTGAATATCCAATCAAATATTTTTTTATGAGTGACATTCTCAAAATCAAAAGGTTTGTGTACAGAGTGATTCTGATTTCCAGGAGTTTTGTGTGAAGCTTGTACCACGACAATACGCTACCAGGGGAAGCAAAACCAAATATTTAACCTTTAGTGAAAACGAGAACACTCTTCCAGTGTTTATGAGATCAAAACACGCCATACCAAGGTTTAGAAGTAGTAAAAATTAAAGACTTTCAGAATTGCCTAGAAGAATAATGACAATCTTGGTAAGCATAATTTTGAAACTGTTTTCTTAGACTTGCCGTATGTAAAAAAGGAAATCAATACCTTTAGCAACAGACAATTCTACCAAAAAAAACCGATCTCATGATAACAGTAGAGTCTTTGAAGTTTCTGGAAAAATTTCTTACAAAAGCAACAGGATTAAAGAACTTTCCTCGGCCAGAATGACAACTTCCCAGACACTTGGCAAAACTAGCCAATACGAGCAAAGCTCCGCTTGGTCGTTAGTCTGTATAATAATTAATGCATGAAACTCCTGAAACAGCTGTATTAGGAAGAAGAAACGAAAGACCCAAAAATACCAATTGTAAATTGTACTTTCCATATTTAGCGATTTTTGGAAATAAAATCTTTAACGAGAAGTAGGACACTCTTCGAGCGTTCACTAGACCAAAACACGCCGTGCCAAGATTTAGATGTTTGGAAGTTTACAGAATTGCTTAGAACCATTAAGATTATACTACATCAATACTGTCAAACTCGAAAAGGAATAATGACCGTCTTGATGAGCAAAATTACAAAACTGTTTTCATAGAGATTACTAAACGCAAAAGAAACAAATTAGAACTAGCATCAACAGTGTTTCGTAAGCCCAGAAGCAAACGTTTTGAAGTTTTTAAAAATGTTTTTACAAAAGCAAAAAAGTAGATATGGTAAAGCCAATCGTCACGATCTTTCAGCCGTATTGACAACTTTGATTTCCCAAACCAACAAAAGTCAAACCAAAGCTTATTTCGGTCGTTACTATTGCAAAACTTTCTTTCAACAACCTTCAATATATGTTTCTGAGATTCCTTCTTTACCCAACACAAGAAATCGTAACACAAAATGCTGAATCTTGAAAATTCTCAGATAATTGCATTCAAAAACAGCTAAGAAGGTCACAGATGATGTTTTCATAATTAATACCATACAGAAAATATCAAAGCAAATAGTTAACGTTGTATTAGAGATACTGAAACTAAAAAACATTCACAAAGCGATCAGTCGTCGAAATTTCCTTCTTAAACTATTACCAAAGCCAAAAGCCTTGAGCGAACCCAACAGGAACGTCTTGTAGACTCGAAAGTAATCTCTTTTACCTTAAAGTATAGTCAAGAAAAAGCATTTAAAAATGGTTTTTGATAACCATCTAGTTATTTCTCTTCACTCAGGAAATATTAAAATGGTTATTTCAAAAAATTCTCAATCGAAAGAAATTTTTGTTGATGAAGCCAAGTTCATTTTTAAGTTGGAAAATAAACAGCTTGCAGTTTCCAAAAGCAAGAGAAAATCAGAATATAAATGCGTACAAAAATTGCCTCTATTGTTATCTTCGTGATGGTAGTCACGTAAGCACTTTCGCACCACAGGATCAAAACACCTAAATAAAAAAAACTGATCGTTAAAACAGACATTCTTATGCCTATGATTTAGAAGTCTTCAACAGATACTGAAAAGAAAAAAAATGTTTATCACCTTTACAAAAAATCCAAGTTTCGCAGCATCTCTGAGGCACCACCAAAATGCCTTTTCTGCAGTTTTTAAAAAAGTTGCCAAGGGTGTTAGACGCATTATTCCAATAATCAGCTGGAAATAAAAAATTGTGCTCTTAGGAAAAGACAAATCTCACTTTACATTCCTAAGGAGAACACCTTTTGAGATTTCCAGAAAAATCTTCCAAAAACGTAAACATACGCAATTGATGCACTTAGCATTTCTAAAGAAAGGATCTTCTTGTAGTAGTAAGAAAATATCAACGATAAAGAGCAAGATAATTTCTTGTCAGAAGCTTACTCTAATTATGGATGTGGATTTTAGCTTCTTCAAAATAATTTATCAGAATAAAATAAAGATTGCAGTTAGTGTTAAAAATTCTTTCCTAGCAGCCCAAAACAATGATCATTTAAGCGAAGATTTCTGTATCACAAACCTCGCAAGGAATATCTGTCACAGGAATTGAAAACAAAGCAATGACGTAAAGTTTTTTTATCAAAAATCTAATACATATAAAAGAATATGCACGGAAGAAGAAAAGCTCAAATTTGGAAAAATAGCGATTTTCCAAATCTTGGGATCGCTATATGTAGATAATTTTAAGATTTTTGGATACGTTAGTCTTTACCAGGTGTATATCTCTTGCAGTGGAAAACTGAGACAATAATTGAGTCCGAAAGTGTTTGACTAAAGAGCTCGACCAACACTATCCTACAAGTGTTAATCAGTAAGGCTTCAAATTAGATTTTCAAAAAATAAAAAAGTAGAACTGATAAGCTTTGCTGCGTTTCTAGGAACCAATGAAATACGTGTTGTTTTTTAGTCGTGATGTCTTCGCTGAAGGACATTTAAGAGCGACCAAAATCATCAAATTTTATTTTTTTTGAGCAACGAAAGTTAATTTAGGCCAAATTCAAGACCTAATTCTTTTGAGTGCAGATTCGGTCATGAATAGAACACCAGGGATGAATAGTCTTGAAAAATAAAAATTTGTGAGAATTCTACACCTCATTGAAGTAATCTTCACATGATGACTACACTGCGATGTGAGATTGTTCAGAAAAACTCAAACTCCTACAAAAGGAATAAATCCTGATGCAACTCCAGAGTTGCTGATTTTCCAATCTCGGATTAGTCTTGGATCTCTTTAATAACAGTTTATATATAGTTTAGCAAAAAGTCCAATAAAATCTAAAACAGTCAAATTTAAAAATTCCTATGTTTTAAATAATCTTAATAAAAATAGTAGTGGTCCCAAGTGTGATCCTTGAGACTCCCTAAGAATTATTTCTATTGATTGCTGTGCATTTAAATAAAGATCCACTCTGTGTATATGCAGGCACACTAATGTAATTAATACTTTTATTTATAAAAAACAGATAAAACAAAAGGGAAAAATTATAATAAAGTCTTTCCTTACTTGTTGAGATTTTCATCTTATGCTTTCTGCGAGATAATCGTTTTAGGACCAGGTTTCTATTTAAATAAAAATATAAAACTTTCTTTATTTTAATGTTAATAACCGAGGAGTGTTTCTACAGGATAAAAACAGTCTTAGACAGTGTAATATTTATTTTTGTTAAAATGTGCAAGTTTTAAGGTTACATTATTTTTTAATTATATATTAGATAGTGTAATATTAACAGGAATAATTACATTATTTTAAAGTAGAAAACTACTTATATAATTAATTTATAATTTTGTTTAATTAATGCTGTCAAATTTCTTCGGTTTCTCTCATCACTTCAATTCTTTTCCTCTCTCCACTATTAATTTACACCCATTTTATAAATAACCTTAATTTAAATATTTACGAAAAAACATTAATAATTTGACAGCACCACATCTTGTTTAATTTTTTTAATAGATCAAATCGACTGACTTACCTGTAGAACATTCTGACCTAAATCTTGACCTAATTTATGTAAGTGATGTTTTAGTCTTCTTCAAACAGATCAATACTGTAGTTACACTAATCTGTTATTCAACTGCACAGCTTTTAAAACAATTGGCTTATTTCTTATACAGAGCGATACCAAATCTATTTTAATACAATTGACCTCCAAGAAAAGAAAAATAATATAATTTTCAATTATCGTTTCCTTTTTTATAAATTATTTTAACAAAAGTGTTAAAAAGATTAATGTAACGAATCACGCTAAAATATGTACTGAATTAATTTTATAGCGTTTTAAGTGAATTCTTTTCTTTACAGAACAAAAAATAAAAAAGATGAAATTCCAATTACTCAGATTAACCCCCAAACCCTCTTCATCACGCACAACGAATAAATTTTTATTTGAATAATTCTCATTATAATTCAAGAAGTGTTTTTGAAAGTTTAAAAGAGGCACCATTCCTTAAATAAATAGAAAAATAAGTTGAATAAGTAATAGAAGAAACGATTATAATATGTATATAAGTATGTACATGCCAAAATTAATTTACTTACCTTTTTGACTATTTTTATATTTAATTAGCGTTAATCACAACAAAATCAATCACTCTCCACAAAGTTGTTGTAAAAAGGGTTTAATATTTAAAATAATGTATCCAAGAGAGCTCTGGTTATTTATAGATAGATATATTTATATAAAAAGTTATTTTTTACGTGAATTATTAATAATTATCTTTGGTATTTACTTCTTGTTAGTTTTATCAACAGGAAAAACGAAATGTAGTTTGGAAGCAGAAGGAAATTACCTACTGGATTAATGTGAAAAAGAAAGTAGCAAAAAAAACGAAAAAATTGAAGTGCGGGTATGGACGAAGCTAATGCTTTATCGATTCCTAATTTTTTATTGAAGCTAATAGAAAATGGATAGACCTTAATATTTATATAATGCTCGGAAATTACATTGTGGGAATTTAGAAACAAAACGTAAAGTCGCCAAAAACATTACGGTAGGCTTTTTTCATTTTTTTTAGAATCTCAAAACATTACTTGTAAAAATCTGGTTTTAAAAAAGAACATACAGAAAAATAAACTGCATGGCATGACAAGAACCTGAAACCTAGGGACTACAACAATTTGAATTTAGTAAGGATCACTTTGAATGTGACGTTGATGTGTATCGAAACAAAAAAGTCTACCGGTCAATACTATAATAAGAAACGAACGTACAACAGATAATTAAGAACGCTGTTCTATTAGTCATTTCTCCCAAAAGAAAAAAGAAAGGCGTCTTCGTAATTATCTGGGAAATTTATCAATAAAGCTGTGCAAAGCAATTCGATAAAATCAATTGCACAAACCACGATTTAGTTAATTAACTATTCTTAATCAACTATTTAGGCATCAGGGGATTATTGGGGTCTGTGCCATCTTTTACCCAAATATGGTTTTTCATTTCTAACTGACGGACATTGGTATGTCTACTCCGCTGGCGATTAAGTAAAAAACGAAAGTGATTACTAATGTTGTAGTCAGTGGAGGTCTGACAAGGTGAATTAATCAAACGAATCCAAGGCTCAAAATGGAATCTAAAAATTTAACTCACACAATAATAAATAACTGGCTACGAGACAATTCTGAGTTAAATATGAGAAGACCCAGACTATCACTAAAAGGTAATATGCGAAATTGTCAAATTAACGTAGCCCAAGCATCCAAACAGTCATAATTTATAATTTATATCAAGTTCAATCGACTCCAGTGGTTGACATCACATCAATACAATACTTAGCCCAAGTGCAAGCTAAGGTTATTCATGATTCCAAAAACAGAATCCACCAATATGCTTAAAAATTCTCATCCCGAAAACGTTCACAATGTCAAAAACAAGTACTTTTGCATCCTTAAACAAAGTAAAATCCCAATAACCAAATATCAACAATCTGAAGTTTCTCAAAATCAACAAAGAACACGCATAGAAAAAATAATCCTTAGACAGTTTGTTAAAGCTGTCTCATGACCATCGTACACGACCAATCTTGCAAATCTATCTATGACATTAACAATTTTATTGCAAAAGTAAGAAAGAATGATTGACTTCAAGGTTATTAGCTCCAGACTAGGAATTGTAAAATCAAAACCTCATCATGAGCTTAATGAAGGATTTAAATGCTAAAAATGGCCAAAATAGATTGTGACTTACAACACATGAGCAAGTGTAGTTTGCATGAAGAGAAAGTAGAAAGGAAGGAAACAAATAAGTCAGTTTTAAGATACAAAAAAAAAGAAAATACATAAAATAATTCAATCAATAGCATTTATCGTTAAGCATACTGTTACAGAAATATTTTGAAAAACAAAAGAATAACTGCATACAATCTTATATCAGTAAGGAGTGTTCAAAATGAGCAAGTGGTACCAAAACCAAGTAATCTTACTTACTCCAGAAACAGTAACGTCTAAATTTCTAATTGGTTTGATTATCCATTAAAAGTACCGAGTCAAAATGAAATCAACGATTTTTATTTAAAACACACTGACTGTAGTAAGAATCTTCAAGAGCAAAGATACAAATGGCAATGTTTCCAGTAATAAAAACAAGGTTAACAAGCCTAAAATTTTGATACAAACAAATCTGTGGATATCTATGGCATCACTATCTAAAAATGAAGACAAAAACCTACTAAAGAACCAGGGCATTACACACCGTCTTTTTCACATATTCGTTAAACTTAAAGCTGATTGTGATACGATGTACCTACCTTCTTATCAGAATGAGATTCCATGATGCTATAAATTTGAAAATCCTCCAAAATTTGCAGTTAAAGATTTAGTAAGGATTATATTTAATTAAAATTCAAAATCTATCCACCTAATAAAATATAAGGTATAAAGATGTTTTGTTTTTATTTGGTATTAGCTGAAGTTCTTGAAAGAAATAATAATGATGTCGAAATCAATATGTTTGGGAAGAAGTCTTCACCAGCGATATATTAAATATAATGGTAGATGTAACAAATTTATACGCGACAGAGATCAAGACAGATGTGAGACCTCAATTTTGTTTACATAACTGAAATCCAACAGATGCCAATGAAACGGAAAAATATTACGGTAGAAATGTCTTCCTCCTCGTTACCAGAAATATTATGTGTCGTTATCGTTCTCAACTAGAATCGAGAATTTGATTTATGCTACCAGAATCAATTTATAGTTTTTGAATTAAGCGAATATTTGCGTATGCTCTAAGCAAAGAAATAGTTGAAACTGTTTCTGGCGAGATAGAAATCAATTTTTGACAATAGATTCCATCAAAAAAACATTTTTGTGAAATAAAGCTGTATTACAAGGTTACATGCGCTACTTATCTGTTAACATTAGTAACGACGTGTAGAAATTGAGATCTGAATGCATTATTATAAAGTTGATAATGGGCGTGCTGAACCAAACCTAAACATTGCACATAAAGGACGTTTATACCAATGCATTCCGGGTTCAATGAATTCCTTGCACTAGATTGTATAGTTAGTGATCGAAAACAGCTAAAGTAAAAGTCGCAAAACTAAAGAAAAAGACAAATCTGCTCATGTCATAATAGTTCTGAAATGAACCATGGATGTGATATAGGGATGCTTTTGACTCTTCATCTAGAAATCCAAAATGATAATTGCGAAAGACAAAAGGCAAAAAGAAATTTTTTGTAGACTGTTGTTGTGTGAATGACCAATCAGCAAACTGCCCTTAGACAAAACACCAAGTGCCATTGACAATTTCTTGTTGAAGTTTTTCGAGGGAAAAATATACTTTTTGTTAACATAACAATGTCAGGGGAAAAATGATAAAATCATCTCTGCATCTTCAAGAACTCTCTAATAGCTACCTAATGGTTGCTATCAGAAATATTGCATACATGAAAAATAACTGAGGGCCAAAAAGACAGTTGCCTTCCAACTGACAGCAAACTTACGTGCGAAAAATTTTTTTTTTCTGTAAAGGAAGTTTTACTTAGTACCATTAGTTTATAGTATGATATAGTTTTGCCCAATTTGAAGTGCAATACAGTGTATTAGAAAATGCACAAAATAAAAGGCTATGGTTTCTTGTTCAAACTATATAATTTACGCTATAATTTATATTAAGAGATTCCTACCAAAGGGAGCTTTATATCAGAACCAAGTAAAACAGAATATCAAGATAGGCTAATACT
This sequence comes from Ignelater luminosus, assembly GCA_011009095.1. Taxonomy (NCBI): domain Eukaryota; kingdom Metazoa; phylum Arthropoda; class Insecta; order Coleoptera; family Elateridae; genus Ignelater; species Ignelater luminosus. The sequence continues at coordinate 27,217 of VTPC01090706.1, forward strand.
ACAACAGAGAGATAGTGTGAATTAAAAATAGAAAGTATTGGTAGGGGAATGGTAGTGATGCTAGAAAATTAAAAATATAGAGTCTTATTGGTGGCCATTTTAAATCACTCATCCAAGATTTCTCAGATATCTTTGATCTCACAAACAATTGTTCTTTTACTGACAAAAAACTTCGCACAATCCTTATGGGTTCTGGATCTCGATTTGGAACTTTGAAAAGTACCAATTGTCAGTGATTGACATTAGGCATGGTCACTGTGATGCTGTGTTCTGATTGGTTGATAGTATACCTACATTGGATTTTTAAAATGAAGACTTTATTTATACCGTTTTTAGGTATTTATGGTGATGTTAAAAACCATACGAAAGTTTGCTAAGTTTAAACAGTGGATATCAATGACAGAAATCTTACTATTCCATAATGTGGAACTTTCCATTAGCAGAAATTGTAGTATGTTATAACTCTTGACTTACTAATCAAAAGTTTCCCGGACAGAAAATTTGAAAATTGATAGTTCTTTTGAAGTGCCTTTTGTTTTTTCACAGGATATCTTATATCTCACAAAAAGATTTTGTCTGTGGCTTTTAAACGACCCTGATACCACCAATCGCTAATTGTTTTTGCAGATATCCTATATTTCAGGAACAGGATGTCGTATAGAAAAGAAACTTTGATTGTTGATAGCTCTAGGCAAACGGTTCTCAGAAACTATCCGATTAGTGGTAGGAGAAAGATTCTCAAGCGATCTGGGTTCATCTTTTGATTTTTTCTGACAGGTATCGAAATGGAACTTGGGTTGGTAATAGTGGTAAGAAGTCTGCCTGTGTTCTAGTATAATTGATGGAAGAAGGTTAATGATGTCTGACTGTAGGCTGTAGGCTACCGAAAACGTGACCGAAGAAGGTTGATGGAATCTAATCAGTAGGTATTACTTGTGGTAACCCCAATAGTTCTATACAGTAGTATACTTGCCCCCACCTCTAGCAAAAAAACTGGTCATTTTGATCAGTGAGTCAAAAACTATAACATACGACAGTTTCAATCAATTTCAGCCAAAGACCAAAACCCATAAGAATTATGCGGAATCTTTCTGATTCAAAGTTCCAAGCCAGAAAGTAAAACATTGTTAATTTTCATAATGATGTAACTTTTTAGTTTTTAAAGATAATAAAAAAATTTGGATGTGGTAAAATGAATTTTTTGTTAATAGAACCTGAATTGAATTTTCATTAAATCCAAAATACTGAGATAATTTGAGCGAACCTTTTAAATCGGTCAGTATGTGTATTTAAGATAAATGCGCAGACTGTAACAACCAAGCACAATATTGACTCATTCCATTTAATACACAAATCTTGATAGAATTTTGAGATTGATAGTTACACACTTACATTAGCGTAATGTGCAGTGATATTTAGTGTGGTTTAAATAATAAGACATTTAGTGCTTGGTGATTGCAACAGCTTTATAGTCTAGACATAGAAATTATTGAGTACACCTAACTGTGGAAAGGAAAGGGAGGGGATAGAAAATTATGGAAATGATACTGGCAAAGGTGTTGAAATCTATGTTACACTTTTAATTTTATAGACTTATTTGCAATATTTATTGCCTTATTAGTGTTCATTTATTACATAGTTAGTTGAAGTAATCTTAACAGAGAAGTAAGAAAAGAGAAAAAAGTATTTTTATCAAAATCAAGTTAGTCTGGAAGTTTCAACTCAAGACCAAAAAGTATAACTTGTGTCACTATTAACCAAAAGTATTAGAAAACAATTTTGCACGATTCTTTGCCACATTTTGATATTTCTTGTTGTGATATTTCTACATTCACTTCACTTGATTATACTCCAACTGATTTAAATAAGTAGATTGCGTTAGAGTAAGATGCATTAGATTGTTGTTTGTTGCAAGAATGGAATCCAATATATATATTTGTAGTGTCATCATAAGATAAATTGTGCCCTGTTTCTGCAACAGTCAAACAAGGTTTACATTAAAAATAAAAGTCTAGTAGGTTTAGAAAATTGTTAATATCTAGATTACACAAATAAGATCATTATTTTCCAACAAATGAACAAACATCCTGCATACGGTAAAAGTTTCTTTGTTTTTTTCTCGCGGCATTTTATTTTAACCCACCAGTTTTCCAACTTCTCTTTTTATCAAGGCACATCTTCTATTTGAAATGTCTTTATCAATCTTTAATATTCCCCTTTTTGTGCTAACAAACATTAAAACTGAACGTCGGAGACATAAAAACAAAAAAGTTTAAATTGAAAAAAGTTTTATGACTAATCGCAATATACCGTTTCTCCCTAAAACAAAAAGACAATAAAACCAACAAGGAATATAGATCCCAATCAACAACAAATATAAACTTCCCATTAAATAAAATGTCAATGATCTCCTTAGCTCTCATAAATAAAACGTAACCTACAACAAAAGTTCGAAAAACATCGAAATGTGCGAATAGGGTTGAAAAACTTTTATAAATAGAATCCTACCTCAACAACAATCGATACCATCTATACCAAACAAACAATAATCAAAATGTGGCAAATGAATTCGTCCAAAAACTTTTCCTTCTTTCCTTCAGTCCAGGATAATTGTATTATTTGTACTTTTTGCTCTATGAATATTTTATGCACGTTTTGTTGTTTTATACTATTCATTTTAAGATTATTAAGCAAATTTAGTTTTTCAAGGATGTTGTTTTATTAACGCCTTCCCTCAAAGCCAACACTGCATTAAGAAAATTACAGGTTAAGTGCATTTTATTGAATTACTTCAATTTTATTATTACTGTTTATAGAGTTTAATGTAAAAATAAATTTTATAACAAAAGTGGTACTATACAATAATTATTATTATTATAAGAAAGTCTGTATGGATATTTGCAGACCGCAGGCGTCCGATGTTTATTTTTAAAAATAAAACATTTGAAAATCTAATATATGTAGTGGACTATAAAAGAATTTTACAGTCTGCTATTCTGCAATCAGTCTCGTTTCTGCTATCAGCAGTTAAAATAAATAATGTTATATAATAAATCTACCCTTTAGAAAAAAAGCGCATCTATTTTTTTGCGTGTGTGTTAATAAAATTAACAGCGTTCAATCAATTTTCTGAGCTTTTTCTTATATCTCTCAGATAAATACGATCGAAATAAAAAAATAAAAACAAAATGGTTACAAAAAAAAAACAAAAGTTATACTTACGTCAGAATCTGCTCCTTTATCCACTCCTGGACAGCTGAATGTAACATACTCATGGCATCTCTTATGCACTACGAAGCTGCATACTGAAAAAATAAGAAAAAAGATTCCATTAAAAAATTAATTCTTTCAATTTTGATGAAATTGCGTAAAAAACAAATTTAACTTGGTGCCACTCTTCTTATTTGGCAATAAAGATGAGATATACACAAGACGTGTATATAATAAAGTAGAAAAGCGGCGCGCGGTTGTAAACTAAACGTGATAGTAAAATGTGATACGTCAAATTATTGTTACGTGAAAGCATTTACTGTTGAATTTATCACTAACAAATTCGTTCTAATTCAGACATCCAACATTACAAGTCCTTATCTTCATGTAAAACATGAGCTCAGGTAGACAGACTGTGTGTGTGTGTTTATGCATGACAAGAATAGGTGGCTTGTTTTGTATGTACAGTTTATCATAAAACTTTGATATTCCTTTTTTTTTATATTTAGTAAATCTAACGAAAAGATTAGCATTTCATCTAAAACCGCAAAAAATTACTTCATTTCCGATAAAAACCGGAATTTGTATAATGACCTTTAATATCAGTCTGTGGTTACTTTGACTCATTAAAAAGATATGTACCATCTATAATGCATATCTATGATTATAAATATTTGTGTATTTAAAAAATCAACGTTTTATTATCTTTACTACCAAATTGCTTGAGATGTAGTCATTACCTTAAATACTGTAAAACAAGATCATACTGTATTGCTGGAAATCTCTGAAGCTTTTTGCTAAAACAAACTAATTTAATTTAAATTAGTAAACCACTAAGTTTCATTAAAATATTTTGAAAATATCTAGTTTAGAAGAAGGTTGTAATTATTTGGCCCAAAATCCAAAAACGAAACATCAAATCCAGTATCAACGGATCTTGCTGTTTACGGAAAATACCATATCAAGAAGAAGAAATGCACGCAAAAGTCACACTCAACTAAAACACCGTTGAAAAATTTCGATAATGTTGTATATACAGGGTGTCCGGTTTAACGTTCTACACTATTATTAAGGAACCAAGGTAAAATTTAAGATTGTTCTGTAGTTCGACCTCTACATAGCAAAATTAGTATCAGACCATTTTCTAGAATATCCGATTAGATCGTAACAATGTAGATTTTCTTTATTTAAAGTCGACTATTACAATAAATTCTAGACCGGAGTTACCTTAATATCTTCTCGTTAAAAATCGCATGAAGTCTCGATCGGAGTTATCCTATTTTCTCGCATGTAACTCTCTCTTTCTCTTATTTTACTTTTGCAACTTGCAATAGAATGCATCTTCTAGTTCCTACCGACAATCAACACACATCTTTGCTGATCAGGTAACTTTGGGCCAGAGAGTACCCATATTAAGTAAATGTATGTTTATACTTTCTTTAGTTCTGAAGTAAATAAAGATTTGGAATAAAAATAACCGAGATTTTGGTGTCAGAAAAAGTACGAATGCAAAACAGCGAAAAGGTAGTCAAAATCACGATTGCCAGAAAGAAACTGAGAATGCGTAGCTACAGAATATGTTTTGATCTGTTTCTCAACGACGAAATGAAAGCAAAAAACTCGTTGCAGAAATAGTCGCTTGCATCTATTATCTAGTTTCTATGGTCTGGGTGGGCATCTATGCAACGGATAAAACGCCAATGGTGTTAATTGAGCAGAACTTGAAAGCCAACACAGGTTGCTATTAGCAAGTTCTTCTTTGAATTTTATGCTGCAACTAGCATGGGAACCAACAATCTTGTCAAACAACAATAGAGTTGACCTTCAGAGTATCCCGATTTAAATCAAATTGATCCTCATTTGACCAATTCTCGGGTTCGTCTCAATTCTGTAATAAAACTTCAAGTGAGATTACAAGAGTAAAAGAGTTTATACCCATAATTGAAAATTCTCAAATTCATTGAACCCAAAAAAGAAAATTCTGAGCATTCGTTATATATGTTTTTATTTTAATTAATTCTGTCACTATTGTACTCAAACAGATTGTTATGATGCATGCCCTACTATTAGGAGTGTGTTTCATTACATATAAGACCAATAAATCATTTCTAGTGAAAATATCGATTTCACTATCTTTCTGAAAGGATTGAACGAAAAGTATTTGTTATGGTATTTGAGCACAAAAGATTATCTAGTAGCGCAATCAACTGCAAAGAAGAATATGAAAAAGCTTCTGCGATTTCAAAAAGTTCTATACTGACAAAGACAATTTACCATAAATTACATCGAAATGAATTAATTGTAGCAACAATTCCAAATTTATCCAAATTGAACGTGGTTATAAAGAAATTTAACAGGAGTAGTACAAAAAGACTATTTAGCCCAGAAAAGACTTCAATTACTTACCAGTAAGCTCTCAAAAATTTTCCAAAGGAGTTGCAGGATTATTATAATCATCATTATAAAGAAATTTAACAACAGTAGTAAAAAAAGACTATTTAGCCCAGAAAAAGAGATCAAACACCCAATGTCTAAGATAAATAGTTTTGTAGCTACTCAGTTGTTTGAAACTTCAATCACCAACCAGTAAGCTCTCAAGAATTTTCCAAAGGAGTTGCAGGATCATTGTTGACTGTTACATTTTCAAGATGAAGTAAAAGAAAAACATAACCAAGAGATCAATTATTGCAATCGACTCTATTATTCCGGATCTTGGGTGTCACGATTTTGGAGGCGCGTTAAGTTTTTGCATATCAAAAGGGAAAACTAATTTTTTCTTTTGGAGTCCAAGAAAAACCCCCATGTATGGTTAAAAATCTGAGAGGTGAGGATGGAACCTTTGTGTCTGTTGAAGATGTTAATTGCATGCCCTACTCGGTTTTGTTTTATTTGATGGATATTTCCAAAAATGGTATTTACACATAATAAACAAACCAAGAATAAAAAGTTGCTCCAGCTTCCCGGCAAGGCTTCTGAAGACCAAATCTACGGTGCCAAAATTGTAGTGATAAATGCTTCTTAATACTGAGCCAACAGGTTTTTGTTAACTTATACTCTCCATTATCTTCTTTTTCTTGTTATAACATTTTGAGACGCAAAAACTTACATGAGAATTTCGATTGTTAGATAGACTATTGAATACAGGGATGTACATGTAAAAGAGACTTAACTTGGCTTGCTTGCTTGAGTTCATAGTAGTAAAAGACAGCAATCAGCAGTTACGACAACCACATAAAAACCAAACTATTACATTATATTCTTACACTTTTATGTTATAAGTAGTTATTTTTAGATTAGTAGCTATTAAACACTAGAAATGTTCCCAGGAATTTTGTTTTTCATGGCCAACTCTAATACAAAGTCTCTTCTTTAATTTTATACGCTCTACTTTTTATAAAAACCCTAATCTACATAGCAAGTACATTTTATACATATCCTTGCCGTTTTAAAACCACATATTATCAGTAACCAACAAATTTAATATTAATACTCTGTTATAATTACAAGATAGTCCTTTAGATAGTCTAATAAGTAATAATAGAATACATTAGTACAACGGTTTTGTTTTACACTTTTGCAGTATCATTAACCACAAGTACTACAACTTATAGGGAAGTGGTGACATGAAACAAAAACAACCTTGAATTTGTAATGCATGGAAATTACATTCAAATTCACACTTGATAATCTTTTTAAATTATACAGTTCAATGTTGATTGCAAAAACGATATCTACATTCCTTACCAACAATAGCAGTTTTGTAAAAAATACGTAAAAATAAGATTAATAAGAAAGCGCTTTGTAATATAGTTCATACATGGTTGATTTTCTTGCAAACTCGTTTCTGTCAGCATTAACACACAACTCTATAGGAAAGTGATTGTGAATCATGACTTTTATAAATTTAAAACAATGCACCAAAACAATAAAAAAATAATTTTTTAAACTGTAGACGATAGATTACAATGTCAACTATTATCATAGATAAAGTTCTGACCACTCACCTTGAAAGCTCATGTTCCAAAAATTAATCCAACGGATTTTGATCAAATAGATTTTATTCTAAACAGTATATTTCTGCGTAGGCATATATAGTTTCAGGATTTTCCAGATAGGCGTTTATTTATTAGGATAAAATATGCTGAAAGGTATTTTAAGAATACCTGCATTCAAGACTTAATAAAAAAGCATTCGCTTGAAGAAAAACAATACTTACATATACAGTGTGTCCACATTTCGATGCTCACTATTGGGATCTCGGATATTGTAAGTCGGTCAAAT
>VTPC01090706.1:39658-55881 GCA_011009095.1 Ignelater luminosus
GAAAGCTTTGAAAGTTGCCAAAATAAATATTAGATAATCTTCTCACAGACAAGGAAAGACAGCGAAAGTAAATAGAGAAACTGAAAAGAATAAAAGAAGAGAAAAAGAGAGAAGTGGGAAAAAGTAAAGAGAAAAAAGATATATGAAGCATTAACAGGAATAATGATAGCAACTTGAAGAATTTCAAAAAGAGTATCAGCAACTACGTCATCTGGAGCTTTTTGGTAAACTATTTGGTAATTGAATTGCTAGATCTTTTTAGACATCAGGCTATAGAAGTTCTGAGGTGCTGGTGTTTTATAATAATAATATGCGAGTTCGTTTAATAATAATAAATAGTAAAAAAAACGTTATTTATTAAAGATTATAACAGGTTAACAATTATCGAGGAACTATGCAAACTGGAATGATATCGAATGAATCTTAGCGAGTGACTGTGTCGTTCCTGTAAATAACTAAGCTTTTATACGTCTCTACCTGTGTTTTAACCAAGAACAAAATTCTCGAGTCTTAGAAGAAAATCATATTCTAAAAATTGTTAACAGAAATTTTGTTCAAGGAAATATTATTGCTATAGGTCCGTTTAAGAAGAATTTAGACAAAAGCAAAATTCTTCTAGGAAAATTTATAATGTGTTATCTACACTAAGAATTAGACACTAAACAAAATTCTTAAACCTTCTACAAAAATTATTTATAATGTACAAAAGTGTTTAAGATATTTCTAAAGAAGTACGTTTTGAAAGTAAATAACTGACAAACGGCAAAACCTTTTTTCTATGAAAATTTTAAGGTGCAAAACATTCGAGAATGCCTTCGACGAATTAACAAGTGTCGCCACAAGGCAAAACGTCCTTTGAGCTCTTTTAGCGCATTTAGCCGTATAATAGTAACCCGCAAGACAGGATAATGTTTAAGCTATTACTGCGAAACATTCTTGCAAGCAAAAGTTTGAATGATTTTTCCAACTAACTCTCTATACCTGTAACAAGACAGTTCCACAAAAGAAAACATCTTAATTGACTTTAAGTTAATTTGGGTCCACTTTAAAAACGTCTTATAAACCCATTACCTAGAAATTTCAGTGGTTTATAGGAGAAACGACATTCCTGCTTTTTGAAGATTTTCCAATAACTTCAAAATGTTGTTCAAATGTCCCAGTTTAAACCAGAGTTATAACTTGTCCATAAAACTTTGCTGTAAGTAGCGGGATTGTTAGATAGCCCAAAGGGCATCCTCTTGAACTGATTATGACAAGAAATAGAAAACAGGCGTAAATTCTAGAGCTCTTTGCTGGAAGAATCTGTCAATGGAATGTGCGTTTTTCTTCATAACTTTGTTGATGTTCCCAAAGTCAACGCAGAATCTACACTGACCATTACAAAGATGTTTCAATGGTACCATATCTTGACTGTTTGCTTTAATAAACATTAGCAATCTCATTCAAAAGATTAATTAAATCAAAATGATAAGTTTTTTTCAACATAACTCCATTCATTTAATTAAAAACATTCACAAGATTAAACAACTGTATGTCGATAAAAAAACGCAAAGGCGTTTTTCTATATACATACAAATAAGAAAATGCAAAATTATGAATATGGGGGGGGGGGATAAAGATAATTAATGAAAGATGTAGGAAAAATTTTAAGGAAAATCTGATGAAAACAATGAAAAGCATGCTCTTAGATAAGAATACCTCCAAAAACAACATTAAAGTAGCAGACACAGAGCACAGTAGAATGTGATTCTAACTAAGCGACGAGCAATACCAGCGCAGTCTTTGCTCCTTGGAGATAAATTTTTCCAGAACTGAGAAAAGAAGAGAAGGAAAAATGAGGAAATCAAAAAAACAATGGTAATAGAAAAACAAAGCACCATAGAACAATTCAAGAGAAAACAGTTATTGTGATAAAGAAAGGACACAGGAAAGATTACTAACAGAACCACGCTAGGAAAAATTAGAAGAATACCAAAGGCGATATAAAAGCAAGAAACGCCACCTGGTACATAAGATCTGTACTTTCGATTCGTGTTTCTTAAAATCGCCTTTCTAACGGTTTACTAGCCTTTTTTCACAGACAGTTTCACTTTTGCTTTTGTTCAATAAGTTTATCAAATGAACTATGGCGGAAAAAGCGAGTTGCTGTGTAGTTTGCTGACCTTCATAATCTAAAAATATTTCATTTTTACCCTCATTCTAAGTTTTTTATAGAATTTAGCTAATAGCTTGTTTAATTATAATTATAATAAGTATACAGAGTGTTTAATAAAGAAGATAAGAACATGTAATGTTATTAATTATGCGTATTTGTTTACTAATAGATAATTCTTAAAGCTTGTAGGTTCCACAATAAACAGATCATTTTTACTTAAACTAACTTAGTATTTAAAAACTTACCTTGGCACTGGAATCCTTGTTTACCAAAACCCCTGAAAACAAATAAATAACATTATATTAACTGTAATTATATTTAAAAAATAAATAAATGAATTACCCAAAATGTTAGTGAACAACAAACCTAAAATTAACGAAGTAATGAAAAAACTTTTTTTAATTTTAACAAAAAGTTCCCGACTTCACTTTGTTGGGAAATATTTAGATTTTTCTCTGTAACCTGTTGAATCAAAATAAACCTAAAAACTACCTTTTGAAACGAAGAAGCCGAATAAAAATGTTTTGTTTTAAAAAACGTGACATTTTTCTCAATTCAATCCTTCTTCAACAAACTCGAGAAATTCTTAATTAGCTCTCATTCAATTTTCTTAATTCTGTATTATTTGTAACAAAAATTATCATGTCACACAAATGAAAGAAAAACAAGAAAATTAACGTTTACACTGATGAGTGATTAACTGAGAAAATTGAAGTACAAGACCTAAAACGTAAACCATTCTGAGATTTAGTAGAAGATGACAGTTGCTAGTAACTTTTAATCCTATTGCAGAAGTACAGGGATTATCGTCGAGGCTACGTCTTCTGCATCATAGACCTTTATAATACGTTTCGCACTGATTAGTTCTTATATCTTTAATAACATGTCGTCTTAATTGATTAAGAACTTTTTTTTAAAGATTTCTCGTCTCCTTTTCTAATCATTTATTTATTTATTCTTGGCTCTAGCAAAAAAATTTCAATTTAAATTTCTGAATAATTTATAATTCAATAAAAAATTATTTAAAATAAAAATGTTAACACCTTAAATCCAAGTAAACAAATTTAACTCTGTTTTTGTATAATAATAATTTGTATCAAAATAACTCAAAAACATAACCTCGAAACCACAAAATGTGCTAAAGAAACTTTCTAAGAGATTGGTCCATCCATCTCTAAGAACATTCGATACAAGTTTATATGAAAATAAAAACTTGGAAAATAGAGTTCATAAACGCATTTACCGAAATTTGTGTTGTGATAAACTTGAGAATGTGGAAATATAGATGTAAGTAAAAGAAATCGTATGGAATAAAAAAAGAAAAATGGTGAATAAAACAAGATCGTATTGGAAGCTTTTTTTTGTCGATGGGAAAAATAATCCTTCTTAGACAAATAAACGTAAAATAAAAATTGCAAATACGCACTAGAAAAACGATATCGAGAGAAAAAAAAGGTTATAAAAACGGTTCAATGATTATTCAAAACGAAAGAATGCCTCTCATAAAAGAACAAGAAAGCGGAAAACTGCAATATAAAAACATTTCATTTTTTTGTTAAAATGACAAACAATAATTTGAAAAATCAGGATATTAAAACAACGAAATTCTCTTTCGTTAAAATTAAATTGATTAAAACAACCTTAAAAAATTAAGTGTTTGTGACTTAAACCCTTATCCGTAAGAGTTCAATCCAAAGTGACATTTCAGAACGGATTAATAGATTAATTAATTAGTTATTTAATTTCCTACCTTTTAATTGTTTATTCGCAATAACATTAAATGGTTTTTATGTGAAAACTCCTTTATAACTTAAAAACTTTACAGTTGTCATACATTATTCCGTACAACAGTGCGTTCACCCTAGGCTTTTCTACATTTGTTTTGAATGCTTAGAGTCTTCTTTGCTTCCATTTCCCATTTTTTTATTTGTATTCGTGCGAACGAATTAATATCACAGAAGGCTAGTAAAGCATTCTTCGGTAAGGAGGAAAGGAAAATCGAACTTTTAAGAAAATTAAAAGAATTTACTGGAACACCAGCGTGCTGCAGGCTTCAGGCGAGTACTGTCATTGAATATCTACGAGGGCTGTTTGACGGAAGCGTGACTTTCCGCTAGATGGCGCTGATATCGGTAAATCGAAAACATTAGCATATACGCCAGTCTTTTAGAGGCTGAACCTCCAAATTTCATGTCAATCTGTGAAATAGTATACATTTGACAGTCATAGAAATCAATTAAGTTTGTGCTATTTTGTAAATATGGAAAAACGTGAATTTCGTGTTTTAATTAGACATTATTTTTTACGTGGAAAAACAGTGAAAGAAACTGAGGAGAAATTACGGAAATATTACGGTGAATCTGCTCCATCGCATGGAATGGTTTCCAAGTGGTTTAATTCATTTAAAACTGGCCATATGAGCACTGATGATGGTGAACGCCCCGGGCCCTTACAAACGGTCACTACTAAGGAAATCGTTGACAAAATCCATAATATAGTAATGGCTGATCGACGTTTGAAAGTGCGCGAGATAGTTGATGCTGTTGGAATCTCAATCGAACGGGTGCATAATATTTTACACGAACATTTGCATATGAAAAAGGTATCGGCAAGATGGGTGCCGCGATTACTCACAGTGGACCAAATGAGAATTCGTGTTCAACTTTCAAATCAATGTTTGGTCATGTTACAACGTAATCCAGTTGCGTTTTTTCGCCGATATGTGACTGTTGACGAAACCCGGATCCACCACCATACCCCTGAGACAAAGGAACAGTCGAAACAATGGATATCACCAGACGAACGTGCACCAAAGAAGACTAAAATTGGTCACTCGGCTAATAAGGTCATGGCGACTATTTTTTGGGATTCTAAAGGCATAATCCATATTGACTATTTGGAAAGGGGTAAAACAATAACTGGCCAATATTATGCTTATTTATTGACCCGTTTTGATGTTATCTTAAAGAAAAAACGCCCACATTTGGCACGTAAGAAAGTGCTCTTTCATTACGACAACGCCCCATCTCATTCATCTGCAATTGCAACCGCTAAATTGGTACAATTACGCTACGAACTGCTTCCCCATCCACCATACTCACCGGATCTGGCCCCAAGCGACTTTTTTTTATTTCCGAATTTGAAAAAATCTCGCAGGAAAAAAATTCGTATCAAATGAAGAGGTTATTGCTGCAACGGAGGCCTATTTTGACGAGTTGCCAAAAGAACATTTCTCAGAAGGCTTAAAGAAATTGGAAAGTCGTTGGACTAAGTGTGTAGCACTTGAAGGGAACTATGTTGAAAAATAATAAAAAAAATCTAGGCTAAACCTGTTTTTTATTGAAATGTCACACTTCCGTCAAACAGCCCTCGTAATTCCACTATTGATTTCTTGATTTCGATCTCATCCACGTGCTAAGTCAACTTCCGCTCTCTTAATATCAATTACCTGGTGTGAAATAGATTTCGCAGCTAGAGATAATGTAACTGAGTCACTGTTGTCTTTCACACAAATCTTTTGATTCTAGCTTATCTTTAAACCGAATAAGAATGGCGGTTAGTGAAGGGCAATGGTCCAAGGACGAGAACAAAAATGCAGCCATAAGAGTCTTCAATACGAACATAGAAGTACCAGATTGTGAAACACCAGAAAAAAGCTTTGTCTGAATCACATTAAAGAATGTAACCATAAAATCAGTTTGTGGTGCAAAATCAAAGTGAAGACATAGCTGTAAGTCCTTTATTGACATCATATTAGCATCACAAAGATTAATGAGTACTACAATACCATACAAAAAGCAAAATACATACATATGCGAAGAGACAGACCAAGATACGTGGGGACTCGGATACAAGATCGTCCTCAGAAGATTAAAAAAACTGCCAAGTATTACACTAGAAAAAGATCAATTGCGCTGCAACTATTCCCGATGGAATAATCGTATTTCTAGCCTGTAGAACAGATAAATAAAAATGAAAAATATAAGAAAAAGCATTAAAGAGGAAACAGCGCCAGGCCCAGGTCTAAGTCCAACGAAGATCTTAGAAAGAGTACTGCCCAAGCTTAAATAGGCAGACTGGATTAGTATTACTAGAAAAGCCAGGAAAACTCAAGACCAAGAGATTAATCAACGAAACAGATAACAAATTATCAGCAAACAAGTCCAGTTTGAGAAAAAAGATATCAATGATCGATTCAATTACAACACTACCTACTAGTCACTGGTGACGTAGAAAAAACAAGTGTACACAAGAACTTATCACATTGAAAGTAAACAGATAACGAAGAATGATACTTTGTTATCTTCACGATAGATGGACAATCGTTAATGTAGTAAAAAGAAAAGCAATCCACTGTATAATGAAATATCTACTATGACAGAGTTATCAGAAGAAATTTCAATTATTGGATTCGCCTATAACATTGCTATGATATCAAGGCAAAAACACAAGACTAGCTAACAGCAAAACTATTTCAATTTTCAAGTTTTTCAAGATCTGTTTAAAACCATAGTAAATTGTTACCGGAGGTTCTACGGCAACAACAAGCTGTCCTCGAAGTTTTGGGCCTACTCCTTTTAGCGTCGCTGAATGCTAGAGGCATCGTTCTTATTTTATAGAAATGGTTTGCAAGGTTTATAAGTTGGGCTAGCTTTCCTCAACTTGGATCACTTTGATGTGCTTTCATGGGATCCATCTAAAAAAATTTATAAAGTCTCTAAATCTCTTTGCTCAATTTTGCTTGAATGTAACTTGGACGTCTTCATCTTACACCCGCTGACAGTTGTTTGATAGTATTCTGTCTGCACATTGATCCGACATAAGGACATTGTCTATTTATTATTTACCTTGATGTCTTTAAACTTGCCAAGATACATTTTTTTAGAGTCAGTTTCACAAATGTTTACCGTAATTTTGGGCAGAGACTGTATCCATGCCTAAATATTCAAGTCGAAAACTCGAACATAAAGTAATGCAAGTTTTTTCGTTAGCAAAAAAAAAAGTAATGAAACTGAGCAATGTAACAAACTCAATTCCTAATAATGTCCTAGTTGGACTTTCCCAAACAATATAATCTCAGAATCACACTGGGTTGAAATGTGGTGTATGTCAGTGGTCATCTTGGATGTGCAAATCACAATTCCAACAAAATCAATTTTGTCCTGGTTTTGTGTCGGTGACTTTACCGCTAAAATTGAGGGAGACAATCTTCTTACTCTCCGCGGTTGGTTTTCTCAAAATGAAGATGATAAGAATAAGAGTAAGATAATTAAGACGATAAGTAATACTCGATCGCAAAATAAACTTTTAGCCACATCTAGGATTAATCTAGATAATTTTAACAAAAAATATAAAATTTATGGCTGCCGTAACTAACAAAACTGCAATAAAATACAGTATGGAGTTTCGTAGCGTAGCGAAGGAATAATTTCTTAAAACAGTGCACAAGTTCTTTAATAGCTGCAAAATGTATTATCTTCAATCAAGGTTTGGCACTGGACCACAAATTGACAATTTTCATGGCAGCGTTTTGGTGAAAGCAGTCCCTTCGGCAATACAATTTTACTCGATAAAAAATGTCAACATTTATCCTCTTTGTTTTATTGTTTTCATCGCAAATCGTTTAACCATATCTCGTGACATTCTTGGTCGAGGCGCAAACTGTTTAATAGCTTGCAGTGGAATATGTGAGAAATATTTTGAAAGATCAAGGTAAGAGAATCATAATGTTGAAACAGCTACTACCGCTTTTTTGTTCATTTTTACAAAATAATACCAACTCACCTGGTGTTTTGTATACGCAGATATTAAATCGAATTATTATATTATTAAAAGTTAATAACTAATTATTATTCTAAAAATTATTTATAGTAAAAATATAATTATTACAGTTTTTTGTGGTCAGTAGTGAATAAGAAATGAGAAAACAACAAAATGTAAAACAAATAAATTAATTTAATATTCTAACTTCACAAAATTTAAAAAACACGCAGAATTTTTGTAAATACCAACGCATACGGCTCCTTAACCTCACAGTTTGACCAAACTATTTTATCTATAGTATGACCACTAGTTTGATACAAACTTGAGTTTGTCAGTTTTGACGTCATCATTCTAGACTGACAGTCAAGTTTGATCAAATTATTTGATAATGTGACCAGGGCTTTAGATGGCAATAGCACTGGCAATCTTTTGATGAAAACAAAATTCAAATCGGTCTACTTGATGAAAAGTTACGGGACAAAACGTCTCGTTTTGGTAATGAATTTAAATCGGGCTATCCAAGTAAATAAACGCATTTCGATTGTTTTAATTAGTGATTATTTTGCATAGAATACAGATGAACGTAAACATTTTTAATTGAATAATATAAATCGAAGTAACCTTATTTTAGTAATCCCTTTTTTTCATCCATTTTTAAATTAATTCTAATTTATTTAATAATTTTCCTTATAATTATCTTTTACATTTGAAAATGAGAATGTAATTATTAATGATATTAACTTTTGTGTTGTAATTGTTATAAGTACAGTTGAGATCAATATTTGTGGAATACATTTAATGATGGGTCTATTTTAATAAGCTTGTAAGTTCTATAACTTCGTCTATCTCATGTATTTCGTAAATCTATAGTAAAAATCATGTTCCGTATTTCTTTTTAATAAATTTGAGCAAGCCCAGAATTAACCTCGTTCCATCTTTTTTTTTCTATTATTCGTAGTTTTTTTCAATTCATTTTGGTCTTTAATGTACGTAGGCCGTTCTATTCGTCCTTGCCAGATGCTTAATCTCGTAGCAAAATTAAACCTTTTTATCTCTTTTCATTTCTTCATTTAGAGAAAAAGCAACATTATTAGATTGAAAACGTGTTTAACGTTAGATCACGAAATAAGAAAGATGAAGAGGTACTATTAAGTTTGAAAGAGAAAAACACTTTTTTTTAAAGAAGAGTGCTAAAGTACCGTAGGAGATTAAAAATAGTCTCGGAAATATCAGCAAATTACTTGTTCATTTGGTTATTTCACTAAAAATAATATTTTTTACACTCTCTGACATTTTATATGAGGCAGAAAAAAGGTGAGCATTTAAATGTTAAAAACGAAAATGTTAAAACGACAAGGTAATATTTTTTCCTTTTTAATAACAATTAAAATGATTATTATAGGTGTTCTTTCCTACTTAAGCTATCAGAAATAAACATCATTCAGAAAAGTAAAAAGTATAAATGTGACTTTAATGATAGAATTAACACGTTTTATTCGACTAAGGTTACGATTTGCAGGCTAATTAAAAATGATACTGATACATAATTGAAATGGCAAGTTTTAATTTATGAATATCTTTCTGTTGCGTTGCTGCCAATTCTTTGCATAATTTGATTAAGATTTGGCAGCACAAATTCCATTTAAGATTGTGTTTCTGAATCAAATTATGTAATATTAGTTATGATTTCCATTAAAATTAGATCCATCTTTCATTACAAGCATTTGTACATCTTTATAAAATGTTTGTTTTAAAGTCAGCTGCAGAAAAAAAATAGAATTCAAAGAATGTGTGCTTAACATTTTATTAAAAAGATCATGCAACAGCTTGACGGAAATTTGGCTAGGACAGTATAAACATATTTTGGTTGAGTTTTATAGATCCTGGGTGTTCATAAAAAAAAGGATAAAGAAAAAGATCTTCTTGATGTAAAGGATTTCCAAACTATTTTTCTAAAGACAATTTATGTGAGGTTATGTTATCATTATTTAGTTTACTTAGTAATTCTTGAAAAGAAAAAACGCGGAAAAATATAAAAAAATATTTTTATCTTTTCTTGAATTTCTCCACACTCTACCATAATATCCAAATAAAATTTCGTAGGGGTGGTTCGTTTATCACGGATGAGTGATCATCAACGGTGACCCAAAAGATTAAAATTTTGTTTGTAAAATTACTCACTTCAAAGGATAAAACGTAAATGAGATAACCCACTTGTTTGATTCCAACATTTTTTAAGATGAAAAAGGGGAGAAAAACTTTTATATCTTCATCACATACGGGGCGACTAATTTTATTTTGACGGAAAATTTTACACGAAATAAAAATAAACAGATAGAAGAGACAAATGAAAATTTATTTATCCTTGGGATGATGTTTAAAAAAAGTTAAACCGGAGGAAAACTGTATAAAATCAACCTTCACGTTTTCACAAGGTCGACAAGTACATTAACAAAGCAATTATTATTTAATAACCGGAAAAAGAAATTTGTGAACCGAAACAAAATAAATGAGGAAAAAAAGGCTCACGTTTATTTACTTTAAAATTAATTTAGTACACGTGAAATGTTCTTTCTCTATATAAACCAGGAAGAAGTAATTAAATTTTAAGTGTGTACTATCTTAAAATGTTAGGAATTTCTGTTTACACAGATGCATTTATAACCTGTTTAAAAGTCATAACATACATTTTCTTGTTTTTGTTGCTTTAAATTAAAATTTATAAAAACCTGAGTTGATAAATTAGAAACAGCAAAAGACTGCTCTGCAAAACCTTACGTAATTTAATGTCTGTTCTAATTTTATTTCCAAATAGAAATAAAATAATTTAAAGTAATAAAACAGGAATTTAAATAGAGAGTTTACACCATGACATCTTGTCCACTTAAAAGTTATTGTCGGAATAGGCTTTGAAAGTCATCAAATTATATTTAGTTCGCTACACAAACCATGACATAACTAAATCTAACCTAATAAAAACTGTAAATCTCTATAAAAGAGTTAATCTGTCTACAATTAGAACAAAAGATGTGCATCAAGAATCAATTGCGGGGCCCATTTTATTCTTGTACATTTAATTATAGTTTTTATGTGTAAAAATTCATTTAAAATTTTAATATTTGTTCAGAATGTATTGGTTAGCTGATGTTCATCTGGGTTTATCGACCTTCATTTATTTTCAAAACAAACACATCATAGATCAGTAACCTATAATAACAGTCTTCAAGTTGTAGCATTTGTTCCGCCGTTCAGAAGGCTACTAAAAAAGGATTTCTTGAAATACGTTTCAAGATTGCTTCTAGAGTTTTGAATACTTGCGTTACCGACTGAAAACCTCTTTTTTTCTCTACAAGTGCCGTATCAAAAAATATATCCGACTTGAACTATGATATCTATCACAAAGATTGAGCGCAACAGGCCGCCAGTGTTCAAATTATCAATTCAAAATATAATTCAAACCCTGACTTGTAGGAAGTAAGTGCTGTATGAGGACCAAAAAGTAACTTTTCTTAAAGCTCTAATTGTCATTCAATTAAGTAAATATTTTGAATACAAAGCAGAATAATTTTAATTTAATTTACATATAACTATGTAATAATTTTAACCAAGACCTTAGCACATTGACATATTGACAGATTGTCAATTCAACCTTAAAAACATCAGGCGGACTCAAGAACCCAATCTAAAAGGGCTAATTGACACGAAACAATCAATCCATACCGAAATTTGAAAAACTCAACTAGTCTACAACAGCCGAAAATATAGAGTGACTCAAAAAATTCTACAAAAAAAAGCTCAATATAATATAAGTCCAAATAGCCTGAAGATCAGTTTTACAAAATTTACTTGTCAGCATCAATTCTTTATTTGGTGATGTTTCAAAGTTACTTGTATCAAAAGCAAAACTGATAAAGGAAATCAGCTGGCCATTAGAAATGCTCTGCCCATTCCTAAAACTCAATCCTTTCCTTTCCTAAAAATCATGGCTAGCTCAGAAGGCGTTATTGGTCCATGAAAGAATTTTTTAATAGGACCAGGCAATGGTTGAGACCCAACCTGACAAAGATCAGCTTGACACGACTCAAAAAAGATCAACTAGGCCTCAAAGTTTCAACATGTTTGGAAAATCAAAATGACCCAAAAGATCAATTGGCACAAAAAGATCAATCAGCTTAAAACACCCGACCAGTTTGAAAAACCCAGTTAGCCTGAAAAAGTCAAAAAGGACAAAACGGCCTGAAAAGTTCAATCAACTCGAAAAACTCAATAGGTGCAGTATTAGTATAAGTTCGAATAGCCAGTCTCGCAAGAGTCTCTTACTCGCAGAATTTATTCATCCACATCAACTCTACTTGCTGATGATGACGTTTCAAAGTTATTTGCATCAAAGATAAAACTGATAAAGACAAACATTTTAAATTAGAAATGCCTTGCCGACTCGTAAAACCAAATAAAGTAGAAAACTAGGCTGACCTGGAAAAAATTCCTCCCGCAGATCACAATTAGCTCAAAAAACGTGATTGTCTACAGTTATTCACGAGCTAATATTTCAGTAGAAATAAGCCTGACACGAACCAAAAAGATCAACTGGACCTCAAAGACTTAACAAGCTTGGAAATTAGAATGACTCAAAAGACTAATTGATACAAAAAGATCGATTCGTTTGAAAACCACAATCGACCTGAAAAGACCAAGAGGACAAAACGACCCGAAAGGTTTAATCAGGTGCGACTCGAAAAGCTCAATGTAGAATCCGAGCAGCCTGAGAATCTCTTACTCGCAGAGTTCGTTGGTCCACATCAACTCTCTACTTATTGATGATAAAAAGAACCATTGTTAATTAACACTAGTCGTTAAACCAAATCGATCAGAAAACTAGACTGACCAACAGCAAAATTCGAAAATCACGGATAGCTTAAATTTTGATCGAGGCCATTCAGTGATTTAACTTAGAAATCATGACCAAGAGATAGCATCTTAATAAAATTTTAAATCTCACCTTTTTAAGCAGCATTTTTTTGCAAATTGTGCGTTTTACAGTTCTTGACGGGTTAATACTCCAAAATACAATTTGATTGAGACTTAATGCGACCCAAAACAATCAAATTAATGTTAAAGACTCAACAGACTTGGAAAATAAGAACGATCCGAAGGCCTGCTCGACACAAGAAACCAATCTATCCAAAAGACATGAACAGTTTGAAAAACTCGATGGTCGCGAAAGGACCAAAAAAGTTAAATTGAGCTGAAGACGTGAGGCGGTTCAGAAAAAAACCCAAAAGCTACTTTACTTTCCTAGAATGTTTCAGATAACCTTTGCCTTGTTCTTGTAATGTTTTGAAACGAAAACTGAGTAAACAGAATTTAACGACTTTTGCTAAACGATGAAGTAACGATATTGACATTTTTCAAACCGAGATTATTCAGACATGTCTAAAACAGTTTGAGTTAATGACAAGTTTAAGGTTATTTTTCTTCGGAATATTGCCATACGGATAAACATAAACATAGTTGCAAGTCCCGAGTTACCAAAATAATTAGTTGAAATGCTTCTCTGTTTTGGTTTAATGTTTCCGATTTATCTCAAGCTTTTTTAATAAGTTAGCATTGACAAAATTGTATGGACGTCAATTGTCATAAGAGATCTGCTTGTTTGAGACTTGATTACTGCACCAACACCATTGTTTGAAACATCAATGTAGATTTTAGAAAGAGGAAAACATAAATTTATTTTTTATCTATCGAGACATATTTTGGGTCGTTTTTAGAGTTGCTTTGTTAAGTGTCATAATTATTTATGATTTTAATATGCATTTGTAGTTCAACTGTCTACGATAGTATGAAGTCATAAATATTGATATTAATACACTGTTTACTCTACTCATTTCATTTGATTTATTTATATGGCTGTAAATGACATTACAAAATGTGCTAACAAATTAAAGAATGCCATTAAAACAACTGAAAGAACTTCAATTTCAACCAGCTGGATTCCATAGTATTTTCAAGAAAATTATTTATACTAGCACGATCTATATTTAAATCTTTTTCTAATCGAATCTTTTAAGCACTGAATAAACTAAATAGAATTCTTAAGAAATTACAAATAGTATACAAATTAGTCGAAATTTGTGAAACAAAAATTGATTTCTTTTCGAAAATGTCAACGGTCAGACATAAATAGACAACTCGAGCAACAAGTGATTATTCGAAAGGAATGTGTTTTATGTATTAGAGACTGATACAAACATAACTTTTGCAAGTTTGTTAAAAGTTTTTCCGAAAGAAAGTTCAAGAAACAGAATCAAAATAAGGAAGAAGTGGACGTTAGGTAATAAAAATAAAAAAAAAAGAGAGTCAAGATTTATTTTTACAGCGATAGTAAAAGAGCCAACCAAGCACAAAAATAATTGGGTTTAACTTTTAAGAAGACGAATTGGAAAAAGTCAGTCAGTAGTAAAGCAAAAGAAGGTTTTCTGTATGTATAATCGGTATAATCCATGACTAAAAGTGTCGGCGCCAATATTATAAATAGCGAACTTGCAGTGAGTACAGAAAACAATTGTTTAGGTAGGGAAATCAACGATGAGAATTAACAGGTTTCAGTATTACCGTTTATTGAAGCACAATAAAAAAGAAAGATTGAGGTTAGGTACTAATTAAAAAATATTCCTGCAGCTACTCTTTACAAAATTTGAATTGATTTTATTGAGTCTACTACTAATCAGTTTTATTGCTATTGCTACAGTTGGTTTATCAAACATAATTCTCTTTGATAATTATTGAATTTTATGTTTGGATGATTAACCTAACCTAAAAGACTTTTAGTGAAAGTTCACTTGCTGCATAAAACTCTTTCTGCTTTCTTGATTTATAATATTACTTCCCTTTGTAATAATTTTTTGCAAGTAATTAATTATTAGTAACTTTTTATTGTTAACCTAAAACTGTTTGACTCTTTTTATATTTTAAATAATTTAATATTTTGTTATATTATATTATATATTCAGCCTGTCTTCATCTTCTTTAATATGATACATTTCTAAAAATGCTATAAGTATTTCTATTTTATTTTAATTAAAATCAAAAATATTTATTTACTCTTGTTATTATCGTTTTGATTTACAGTTTTGGTAGTTTTGACATTTACGTTCGTTATACGTTTAATGTATTCGCTTACTTCTTTTAAATGCTTGTTCATAAATCTTCTGTATGCGATTTTCTTTAGATTGTAGGTGTGACAATGCTGTGGTTCTGTCAATTAAATTATCTAGTATTAAATTATCTAGTATTATATTATTTATGTGTTTATTGTTAATGTTTAATATTTAAGCTCGTATATCAATTTTTATTCATTTTGAGTTGAATGCTCGACAGGAAAACCAGGTCATTCCATAAGAATTTTTGTTAAACCAATAATCTTGCAGCAATCAAGACATCCACAGGCAACAAAAAAATCAAAAGCAGTGTACGTTAAGAATCGCCTGCTGAGCATAAAAAATTGAAATAACAAGTATCAGGAAATAACTATAACAGTATGACCAAAATTCTTGGCTGATCATTAGAATCTCGCTAACGGTTAGATTGATATAAAAACAATTGATTGATGATTTTGTTTCTGGCTTTCTAAATATATTCGCTAAAAATTTAAATTTCCAAATTTCTTTAAAATCAAATATTTCTGTAACGAATAAGAATATGGAAAAACGTGAATTGCAGAATGACAGAAAATCCAACCAATTTCCTTCATTAGTAGGGTTTGCTTTTTGTTGGGTTTTGGAAAAGGATACATTTTTGTTAAATGAATAGTAAATCAAGTATCTGAAAGCTCCGGGAACCTGGAAGCCTCTAGATGCTTAAGGTAGTGCAAGGACCAGAAGCCTGCAAAAGTCGATAAAAACCCAAAACTTACAACAATGGATTTCCACAAAGAGATAAAAGTGTAAATAGCAATGGATCTTGCCAAATTTCTTTTTTTCAGAATACAAAATCGCAAAGAGACGAATAGTTGTCCATTTGGTTTTTGGAACAGATCTTTTGACATTCGAAAGTTAGTAATTTATTAACCTGTTCTCTCAAGATCTTTCAAGATCTACATAAAATGGTAAAAATATCTCTCCCCTCCTCTCTCTCATACACATTTAATGCTTTACTCTGTAGCAGGTCAAAAATCAAGAATTTGAATTTGTGATTTTTGGACAGCATGTGCATGGGAAACAAGCAAGAAGAGGCAGACAAGGTCTTATTGAGAGTTTCATGAAAGATGAGTCAATGATTTTCGAAGTGTCACGTGTAACTCAAAAAA
>VTPC01090706.1:56281-131768 GCA_011009095.1 Ignelater luminosus
TGATTGTCTAAGCAAACAAAAGTTAGTAATATTGTACCGAAATAGTCTATTTTACCAGAAATTTCGCAAGGTTAGGTCGAATAAGCGCTTTTTTCTGCGTTCAAAGCTTGTAATGTGAGTTAAACCATTAGAGAGTAAGATATTTGTTTTACTGTCTGCGCTGAAGTTGTAGATCAAGTCAAGAGAAATAATCTTGCTGAATTTCACTATTCGGGACTTATCATTACACTTGATAAAACTCTGATCCAAAGAACTTCGCCAGTAGGGATCCTCATTGCATTGTTAAAAGATATCGAAATGGATCAAATTTAATTTGTAAAAATCTTTTCTCGGTAGCGGAGAAAAGAGAATCGCGATTGCGAATGGAAGATGGGAGACCATTAGGTATATGTTTTTTCCGTGCAAGATTTTTTCGGTGAGAAACAAAATTCTTGGAGTTTTGAAAGGAATATGTGTCAGGTAAAAGCCTCTAAGCAAAGTTAGTGTGAGTGCAATTTAATTCTCTTGTGTTTTCCACCTCCACCCGGTATTTAAGGAGAGGTGTGTTTTTCCATCAAGATGAAATTTTTTGTTGTGAATGATACTTAATGACTCAACATTTGAATGCAGACAGTCTTTGATTATTTTTTTAAGATAGCAAAATTTCTATCCTTCATCTGATACCTTAAAGTGTACTTGATTGTCAAATTTGTAAAAAATTATTATTTCTTTTAACTTGAGCTACAACTTCGCTGTAGATAGCAAAACAAAATTTCTTAATGCAGAAACAAAAGAAAAATAAAATTTACTAGTATGATACACTCTAGACTCCTAAGTGGCAATAACTTCTAAAAATGGTAGTGAAGTCTTATCTATCTTATATTCTGACACTTTTAGTTCTTAGTCTGGCAACAAAAAGATTTAAAAAACAGACTGTATTCTTAAACAATTAAACGTATAGCAATGAAAAAGCAATCCTTGAGCATTCTTTCACTATAAAAGGACCACCTGGAAGATGAAAAGATAACTAACAATCTCTACGACCATGAGAAGATCAAAGAATCGACAAAAAATTAATTCTGAAGGTTTATATAAGAAAAGGAGAGTTTATTTAACGCAGTATAATGATGAAAACATGCTTTGGGACATAAAACACTTAAAGTGTATTGTGCATTAGATATGAGACATTTCCCACAGCTTAGTAAATTTGTAATGATATCTGTAACTGCTGATTTAACATCATAACTAATTAATTTATAATTATAGCTATTCGAAATTCCACGTTTAGAAATATGTGAAAGTGTTAAAAATTCCAACCATTTTATTAATTGTTGTTATCTAATTATTTACATTTTTAAGAATAGAAAATTAGCCAAACTATAGGAAGCATTATCTATTTTTTCCTGTATAAAAATAAATTTTCATTCACTCCTTTGACTAAACGTTAAAAAAAGATTTAAATATGAGCAATAAATCAATTGACCATGCAATGTAGAATAAAATGTTAATTTAGGGTTTATCTTAATGATTGCACAGGACGTAAAATATTTTAATCTAAAAATTCTTCTGGTAGCAATCATCTGACGTTTAATTATCTAAGATGTTTTAAAAGAACAATAAGAGTGTCACGAATGTATACACAAAAATAGTTTAACCATAATTTAATTCAAACTAAACAAAAAAGTGAATCAGATCAAAATGTAGTACTTAATTTGTTTAGATAGAGGTTTGGCTTACGGCCAAGCATTTAGATTCCAATCTTTATGTTTCGTACAATTTAAATTGAAAGCAATTCTTTAAATTAGAATAATTTAAATAAAATCGGAATATTTTTATTAATAAATTGTATTTTTTATTTTTTAATTGAACACCCTGTATAATGCAGTGTCACTGGAAAACGACGTCACGATCTTAAGGGCATGCGCAAAAACGTGAATTAATCGGTTGAAAATAATTCAAAAAAATTTTTAACATCTCTCGTTAAACAGGGGAAAATCTATGTTAAAAATACATACAGGTGGTATTTTAAGAAATAAAATCAATTCAGTTAAATACAAAATTAATTCATTTTTAAAATTATAAAAGGATTGATTGGTTAATGATTTTATTGGAAATCTTTATATTAATATACTTGAGTGGAATAATTTCTTCATTCATTATTTAAATCTATAATTAACTTGCTTTTTATATAGTAGAGAAATTTATTTTTCTTCTTCAATTATGTAATTTCATAAAATGCAAATAATAATAAATAAAACCTAATTGTTTTTTCCACATTATCCGCGAGTCCAAGCGCGCCTGTTGCTCGATTAAGATTTAATACAATGTGGGTTTTACAGTAGGTAACCGCATATTAAATTCCCCAGATTTTACGTCAATATTATCCTTTCTAAAATCTGGGAATGCACAAAGAATAGAATGAATCACAAATTAGACGCATCTAATATCGTCGTATTCATAAAAAATTAACACAAAAAAAATCAAACATTAGATATTAAACAGAGATAACTTACCAAATAAAATCTTTGCAGTGAGAACAAAATGTGGGCTGCTTAAAGAATCGAGGAATAAATTTGTGATTTTTTATGTTATAAACATTTTTCTTCTTTAATGCTCCTTTACGTCCACGTAATCCAAATTTTTTATTTACATCGCTCGCATCTTCAATTATATCGTCGTCAGCCATAATTGATCACAAAAAAACTTTTTATTAATGCCGAAAATAAAAAATGACCCAATCTGTTTGCATTCACGGTAGATGTGCGAATAGATCGCAATTCTCACTCATAATTATCCTGAATAAGTCGCTTTTTATTTTGGCGAGAAACGAGCAATACAGCACTCATCAAACGTCAATATTCACTACTCAGGTACCTTGATTGAAATACATTTTAGGTGAGACACTGTATACAACGAGAATAAATTTTTGTTTTATCCTGCCTCGCAGCTCTTTCTTTTTTCGGTGTTTTATCGAAAGTGGAACTAAACCGCGATGGAGAGTTTATACATAAGTAGATCGCACACACGTATAGACGACGCATGTGCAAATACTCAGCTCTAAACTCAATAATTTCTTTAAAGCAGAAACAGCGCCTGTCCGTTAGCCTGCATGCGTTGGTGGAGTTGACTAGAACGTAATACTCATATTATAGGACGCAGGAGCAAAATTAACCCGGTCAGATGTAACAAGTTGAAATTATTAATTAATATGAACGCGCTAGTACACTAAATTAGACACAGGCTCAAAAGAGTTTACACAATAAAAAAAACATCAAAACCGCACTTGAGCTTCCGCAAATAGCGAAGGAGGAATCATAAGAAAAATGAGGAAAAAAAAATCTAATTTCGTCGTTACAGCACGATGATTTGCAAATTTGTATGCTTAAAACTTTATAACGTCTTTTATTTAGAAATATTACAATTCGTCTTTTGTTCTAATGTTTCCAGACATCTGCCTGAAATATACAACCCATTTGAAGAAAAATGAACCATTCCAAATTCCATTCAAATTCTACAATAATAATATTTGTAGAGTAAATTAATTTCATAAAATAAAAATGCCCCAAACTGTTTTTAATATACCCAGTGTCTTTTATATGTCAGTAGGGAATAAAATATTTTTTTATAAATTTTCATAGCTAATCATGCGAAACGAGTTTTGCGATTCTGCTCTCACTATTTTCTGCTCGAGTGCAGCACACGTATATTTGAAATATTTGTTTCATTATTTTTCCTTAATTGATTTTTTTATTTGTTCATCAAACTCTAATTACTAATATTTCTCTCATTCATTTATCTTGAACGTTCTCGCCTCTAAAAATGCTTTGTAATACCCATTTTCCCGTACCCTTAATTGTTAATCGTTCATTCTTGTCGAACATTCACGTTTCACTACCAACCATAAAGCATTACCAGGTATTCAATCAGTTAATTATAGAGTCTAACTTAATTGCTTGAATCGCAGTTTTTGATTTTAACACTTCGATTTTCCGTATTTATTCAGGGTTGTACTTAAATATTCAGATGCCCAAAACGTAACAGTTAAATTCAGAGTTTTGTCAATTATAATAATAAAATTTTAAGTAGCTTCTCTTTGTTAAAATAACTTGAAATTCGGAAACTAAAAGATTTATACTTTGTTCCATGAAACAAAATTAGGTACTTATCAAGTATACTTAACGATAATAACCAAGTCTTCCTTCGTTAAATCTGATGATCAGGGGCAGATGGGGCTGGCAGGACATCAGGAAATTTTCCGATGGGTCGATAGGTTTAACGTGAGAGACAGTTTAGAAAAAGCTTTAAATAAAATAATTTACGTGTGAGTGAAACCCATCAACCCTTAGTATACACTCATTCACGCTTTCAAGAAATAAGTCAACCGTTGACTGCCGCTGTGATTGTTACCTCTTTACAGAAATTTCTGACAATCTCATTAGTTAATCAGATAATAAGACTTATGTGAAATCTGGCAAGGTGATTAATTAAACTAATTAAGGCTTGCAGTACATTGCAAGGCTTCAAATTCAGTAGGATATACTCTCGCAAACAACGAATTTAGACAGCTCCAGTATCAAGACTTTTCCTATACCTACACATATCGTAGGCTGAACCGCCAACGCACTCCAGGTCAATTGTAAATCTCTGATTGATCTTTAAACAGTAAGCTTTCACTTTTCTCGCTGCAAATTACTAAAAGTCACCTTTTCTGAAATTCTCAATTAAACACTGCGGGAAAACCCCATTATATTTAATTTTCTAGGATTTAAAACAACAACATTTAGAACACAAAACAGGATTGATTCTAGGTAAAAGTTAATTATTTTATTATTTAGCAAAAGCGACCAAATTAAAAAATAACAATTTTCCACTGAGTTTTAAATTTAAGTTAAATAAAATTTTGATTCTTTCTGTTTTTATTTATTGCCGTTGCACCCTTTCGTGGAATGCACCGCTTTCTGGTAAAGTCAAATTATTTTGAAATCTTCCAAGCTTAACATTACTGTTAAATATTTTGTCTCTTTGAGGTACAATGTCATTTTCAATTCCGTAAAATGGACCGCAGGAAGCAGCAAAGACCGTTTTAGAATTAAATGTTTTTTTAACTAGTTGAGTCTCACGCTAGCCTCTTGCCATGTCGTTTAACTAAATGGACGTTTTATGAACCAATATGTAGCCTGCAAGCACCAGATCTGGATGTTGAGTCCTTGTGCTAGTCAAGCTGCATTAGATGAACGAACTGAAATTGCCCATGTTGATCAAACGGCCACAGAGCAGAGAGTAGAGGAAGAAAGAGAGAAAAATAATAAAAATCTAGATTTGGCTAAGATGATTTTTGAATATTTTCAGAGCAGTGCGATCGTTGGTGCAAAATAGCTTGTTCAAAAGGTAAAGGCGTTTTCTAAGATGCTCGTCGATTTTGCACCAAGAAAGATTGCTAGAGAACACCTAATTTTTTGCTGTTTAACTCTTTGAGCAGCAAGAAGCGTTTTTGATTCAAAACCACTGTTCGGAAGAGAGGCTGAGATGTCACAAATTCAGCTTTAAGTTCGATTAGGATACCGGAATAGAATAACTTGGGTTTTGTTGGAACGAAGTGTGATCCACCGCAACCAGAGCTAGGGTTCTAGCGGAGTGAGAGCCCTGCAATAAGCATTATGAGGGTGGTCTGAAAAGTTTCCGACCTAACAAAGATACAAAGACATTTTTTCTGAAAATTTTTTTTTATTTTTCAACATAGTCTCATTGTAACTCTACACACTTCTCCCAGCGATGCTCCCATCTCTGTAACCCGTCCAAATAGTACTTGGCATTTTTCTCTGCAAAATAATTGTTCACGAAGGTGATTGCCTCTTCATTTGACGAAAATCTTTGTCCTCCGAGCGCAATTTTTAGATGAGGGAACAAAAAGAAGTCGCTTGGAGCTAGATCTGGTGAGTAAGGCGGATGGTCAAGCAGTTCAAACCGTAATTCGTGGATTTTCGCCATGGCAACCGCTGAGGTGTGAGACGGTGCGTTGTCTTGGTGAAACAGGATTTTCTTTTTCTGCAAATGTGGCCGTTTTTTCGCAAGTTCTGCCTTCAGCTTGTCAAGTAATGATGCATAGTATGCTCCTGTAATGGTTTTTCCTTTTTGAAGATAATCGATTAAAATGACTATCCCAAAAAACAGTCGCCATCACTTTCCCAGCCGAAAAAACAGTTTTTGCTTTTTTTGGAGCCGGTTCCCCCTTTGCAGTCCACTGTTTGGACTGTATTTTTGTTTCGGGCGTATAATGGTGTATCCAAGTTTCATCTACAGTAATTAATCGGCGCCAAAACTCGGATTTATTTCGCCTAAACTGCGCCAAAAGAGCGTTGGAAATATTCATTCGAACACGTTTTTGGTCTAACGTGAGCAAACGCGGCACCCAACGCGCGGACAGCTTTCTCATGCCTAAATGTTGATTTAATATGTGACAAACACGTTTTTTTGACATGTTCGTAACCTCTGCTATCTCTCTCACTTTAATTCGGCGGTCGTCTAGCACCATTTGGTGAACTTTGGCGATGTTTTCGTCGGTAGTTGCAGTTTTTGGACGTCCCGAACGTTCATCGTCTCCCAAGCTCTTACGGCCACGTTTAAATTCAGCAGCCCAAAATTTCACTGTGGTAAATGATGGTGCAGAGTCCCCATACACAGAATCCAACTCATCTTTTATTTGCGAAGGCGTATTGCCTTTCAAAAACAAGTATTTAATGACAGCTCGATACTCGATTTTGTCCATTTTCACAAAAAAACTCACATCAACTCACTCAAACGACTGTTACATAAAAACTGCGCGTCCAAAATGGCTGAAACTTTGGTGAGTAACTGTCAACAGATGAACAACGAAATTCAGTAGCTTTTATTTACGAGTGCTGCCATCTTCACGTTGAGGTCGGAAACTTTTCAGACCACCCTCGTAAGATATCATGGCGGTTAGAAACAGGAAACAACATGAAGTCTTTTAAAATAACTATGCCGAGAGCAAGAATTCATGACAGTTTGAAAAAGCTATTTATTGTTCTGACAAACCACTTGGAAAGCAAAAACTCAAAAGCTTAAGAAGAAGCTTCATGTGACAGAATTGATCTTCTATAGCTAAGAATGAAACATTTTCCGAGTTGAGGGTCTGTTGCGTCAGTGTGAATTCAAAATATAAAAACCAAAGTGAATTTTCTCACCCGGAAACCAAATGCAAACGGCTAGATCAAGTAGGGATTTTCTAGATATTTCTTCAGATTATTGACAGGTATTCTTTTGAATACCTTACATAAATCGTTGGGAATGCAGCCGGCGTTGCGAGGCGGGTTGCGGTGCACTCGTAGTATGAGTGGGCACGCTCGGCGTGGTTGTGTTTAGACCATTGGAGACCGGACCGACGACGGAGTTGACCTGCCGAACCTCCACACTTCCCTCTTGATCACACGTTTTAAGCGAAAAGTTTCCAATCACCCATCCTTGACCGCGTGCAGCAGCCAAATACCAAATTACATCCAGGCCGAAAAGGCATACGATTATGATTTGACTTTGACAGCCAGCGTTGTATCTTCTCGAGCTGATTGAAGAATCTTCTGGAAACAAAGTTAATGGCGAAAATGCAGGATTGAATTCGAAGATGCAAGCGAAAACTATTATGTAATTATTCTGACAAGAAATTCAAAGCTGCAGAAATCTAAAAGCTTATGAAAAAATCCAACGTGCTAGACTTTGTCATAAGCACGTTCTATATAGCGTTAGTGCAGTGAAGTTTGAGATTAACTTACTTTCCTCTAAACCAACTTGAAATGACACCGCTGGGAAGAGCAATTAGGCAGTTTCTAGAGATTATCCCGGACTTTTAACGAATTTTTCTAGAACATTGAGAATGGTTATGGGATGATAGGAAATGGGATTTGTAGGGGTCGTATAGGGTTTGAATATCACTACCATTGCAACGGCCTTCTAAGTAGATGGAATATAGTTTAGAAGTTTCTAAAGGGAGCTAATGAAGGACTTTTCTGGTAAAGAATGTCCCTACCAGAACGGAGTTTTTACCTGTAATGAAGTCTGGGAGACGAAAATTGATAACAAATATTTGGGATTGCATCTGAGGATGGAAAAAGAAACTATTTATAATTCTGACCAAAACCGTTAGGCGCACAGAAGTCCAGAAGCTTATAGAGAAGGTCTACGTACCAGACTTTGTCGTAAGCACCCTCCATAGCCAGGACGGGGCAATAGCAGTTAGATAGTTGTCAGAATTGAGGGCTTTTATAGCACCAGTGTAGAGGTGAAATATGAGATTTGAAGTTAGTTTACTCTCCCTAAAACCAATTTAAAATAGTAAGACGCGGCAGGTACATTGGACATTTTCTAGATATTCTCTCAGACTTTAGAGAATTATCCTTCAAAATATCTTACGTAGGACTCGACATGACATTGATAACAACTATGGAGGGATAAGTTCTTACGGTTCTGAAAGGGTTGGAGCATTTTCATTGGATTGATGGAAAACAGCTTTACCTGAGACAGCTGTTAAACGTACTGGTCAGATGCTGAACGGTTTCTAGAAGGAATCGTCTAGTTAGAATGCTTTTCCCAAAAACAAAGTTGTTGTCGATGCAGATGACAGTCAACCTTTCGTCCCCCTAGACTTGTTGAGAAACTTTCGGGAGATGGAAATTAAAGACGAAGATTTGGGGTTGCATCTGAGAATCAAAAATTGCCAATGTTAAGATAAGATTTTATTCATTTCATTAATTTTTTCGTTTATAACAACGAAGATAACTGTAGTATGAGACATGAATCAATGGCATCTAATCTTCCATTACTCCTTAGATCAATCATCTCATTGTATCTTGCCGTTACTAGATTATCCAAACTTCTACTGATAGCTCATTTTGTAACTTAACCTGACAACTCTACTTACACGTATGTAGTATTATAAGCTTTCGATATTCTCTCACAGTGAATTCTATATACGTAACTACATTTCGGTACTATCAGAAACTCTATTTTTGTCTCACGAGCTTACCAGCGCATGGAACTCTTAAATTGCTTAAGCACCAAAAACAGAATGCTACTTACTATTATTGTTAAAATGAAAACCAAATGTAGATTTCGTTGGGGTTGTTTTAGAGTTCAACTCTTCATCGAATGTAACGACAAAATAAATTAAGTTTTTTGAAGTGCAAATACATGTTCGATATGGGTGGTGCTCATTTTGAATTGAATCGCGGCAGCTGTTTGGAGACCCGGTGACAGCGTGCAATCTTGTGTTGCAAAATGCTAAAGCGGACGGGCGGACGATTCTTTGTGCTTGATATGAAGAAAGGCTTGGTAGTGTTTGTGTTTACCATTACGGAAAACCACGGTAAAACCTTACTAAGAGCAGAAGCTACAGGAAATAGTCTCTGAACTTCCCGAATTCGACCATAGTGCGAGTAACGCTAACTACGTTGCTTGATGTTTTTGGGCGGATAAATAAGTGAATTATCTGTTTATAAGGAGTATCAAGCAGAATGTCCACCAACTCTAGCGTCAAGTTGTCGCACGTCTCATAGGAACGAAGGGAGGGTATTTGTGTTTTTATTTGGGTTTCCTTCTTGGAAGTGAAAGTGAGATTTTAAAGATCTCAAGGGCGTCCTTTTTGTTTTGTTCTACGCTCTGCTGAAGTATTGATCCCTTATAGATTCGAAGCACGCGTTTATAGAAGGAATTCCAATCCAATCACACATTTTCTTAGAAAGGTAGAAGAGTTCCCAGTGAAGGATTCTGCTGTGGCTAGATCTTTCCTTGTCAATTGTCAATTGGGAATCAAGTCAGTCACGGATGAATGAAGATTTTGTAAGTGTATAACAGCGTTCATGGATGGTAATGTCGTCACTGAGTCTGGGGGGCAAGTTGCTGAGCTACTAAACTATGTTCAGATAGTGCTTCAGAAGAAGTTGGAAGCTTGAGTGCCATATAGTTTCAGATGGACATTTCCTGGGTTAAATTTATTGTTATGTAGTTGCTGAGACGCAACATGATGAAGTTGTTTTTCTAATCGTTCAAGTTCTTTCGGCGCGGCAGAGTTTTGAGATGTTACTTACAAGATGGTGTTATCCGCAAATTCGAACAGGTGAGCGTGGTATGATAATCTTTAGCGTGGAAGATATCGTGACAATAGAGAATGAATAAGAAAATCAAAAGGATGAACTTTTGAGGCACGACGGCTCTTGGCGGTCAATTAATCATACGTACTGTGTTGCGATACAAGTAGGTGCTGAACAAAGGACAAGTTACTTTAGCGGTATCAGTCTTGCAAAGGGGAGTGGGTACATATTGAACTGATCTTAAATGCAACTGTTGCCTATCTGATGCCTACAGTCTGCACAATGTTTAAGCTGTACAAAACTGACTGCTTTGCCCAAGTAGAGGCATATATTAGTCTAGATGCAATCACCGATCTGTAAATCTGCAACAGACAGTGCTACGGCCGAATGTTGCCAGTTAGGACAATGATCTAAAAAATGAAGTCCAAAAAGAGAATCTTTTTGGCAAATCGAGCACCCTTAAACAAGAGAGCAATTCGCTTTGCACTTCATTGATAGGATCAATGTAAACAGCCAACGAAGTCGGCTTTATTAGGATATTTGTTCGTATGTATCTTCTAGAAATTCTTTTTATTTCTAACTAGAATCTTCTTTGTTTCGTTTCCTTACTTAGAAGATCAAACAACTGGTTTTAAAAATAGTAGAATTATTTGATCTTATGGTGCACATGTTGAGGTCTTTAACGTCTTTGATATTCGGCAGACTGAAAAACGAGAGAATACGCTTGACACCAGAATTGAAAGACACCCAGTATAAAAACTGTATTTAAGTTTGGTAATTACAAATTCATTCGATTATTTAGGCAACTATGTCTTTACAAAAGGGTATGTGCGTATATATTGACAAAGCCACAACAAGAGGAAAAACCACATAAAGCAAAATCCCAGAACATTAAATCTCGCTAGAGCTAAAGGCGAGTTTGCTAATTAAAAAATGCTAGTTATTTATAATTATTTTGTTAGGATTTCCATTATAGAAAGAATTCAAATTAAGTAATATTGTAATTTATAATTAATTGATTATAACTACCACTAAAAGTGGTAGTTTTTAAAATGAACTTCTTTAGGATATCCATAAAAAACGTATTTTATAACAACTGTAGTGTTTCATGTATTCAGTATTATAAAAAATGAGACGATACAAGGTGTGATAATGAAAAATAGTATGACGTTTTACCTACAACTTACAAACCTAATGATCATTTATTAAAACTGAATCATACAAGTAATCAGTGAACGATTCACTAATGTTTAAATGAATAATGCTCGTTAAAATGAAAAATATTCCGCGATTTAATTAAAAGTAAGTCGTGTACGCAAAGAATTTCAAGAACACTAATTATTATAATATTTTTTAAATCACCTAATTAATAACAGCTGTTTGCAAATTACCTTAAAGAACGATAACTATCTATTTCTCATAAATCATTTCTGATGTTATAAAATTGATTATTCTACAGTGAAAGTATTTTCGCCACCAATTAATAGTAAATTAAATGCAAATCGGAAGGATCTTAATCGCCTATTAAAAGAAAAAAAAACGTTATTTTGAGTATATTTGCTAAATCATTACTCTGGAAGGGAATGCGCCACTAAAAAAGTTCAAAGCGCTACTTATTTCTTAAAAGGGATGTAACTTCGAAGGGACATAATCGGATTTTATGTTAGATACAAAATTAGCTTGTAATTTTCTATGGAAATGTGAATTTATAAGTACTACATTAGCATGCAAGTATGAGATAAAACAATCAAATTGCAATATAGGTAGGGTAATTGTTGTTATATTATTATATAATTTTTGGTCTCAGATGTTTATTACAAGTTCCATATTGGAAATTCAAACTTTGAAATGGCCTCATAAATATGGCGATTCTAATATTAAAATCTCCATTATCTTAGCACTATAACATACAGGGTTGTTCTAGAGGTCTGAACATAAATTCAAGAGCCAGCATATGTCGACCATACAAAAAAGTATTTTTATTCAAATTACCAACAAAATAAACTAAGGCAATAATACAAAATCTGCATAGAAGAGAAAATTTAGAACAATATCAAAATTAAGTTGGACAATTTACATAAATTTAGCGCATTACAACACAACCGCTGGGACACTACATCACTGTTTTTAGTGAAGACCATCAGCACCACTCGGGAAAAAGTCAACTCCGTGTGCGACCACATTCTCAAGAAAAGGAAGAAGGAGACTATTGGAAACACGCTCTGGGAGTTCTTCCGGAGGAAAAAGCCAGCCTTGGATCTTATTTACCAAAACTTTGCAAGCTTCAGTAAAACAAGGGCAGTCATAGATTCTATGGTGCGGGTCATCAAGAATCCCACCACAGGAAAAACATTCCCATTTTTATCTATGCCAATTAGACGCATACGTACCTCAAAATGTCCATGCCCAGTCCACATCTGTGTAATTTCGTAGTTTAAAGAAGTCAGTTCCTCCGGAAACATCAGAACTAAAGAAAAATTTTTTCCTTCGTAGCAGTCTCCCACGTTTGTTGCAAGACGTAACAAATCCTTATATTCGTGATTCATGGAATCATAATGTCCTCTCCTCCTATCATTTTTTCATCAAAACGGAAGACTTAGTTCTCGTTTTAATCGCTTAATGCGCAGATTCCTCTGAAGTTTGCAAGAAATTCAGTTGCATCTGAAAACAGATCGATAGCTTCTTATACAGGGTGTCTGCCAATTTGACCATTAAGTTTTTATCACGTATCAGTTGATTTAAAATAAAGCAAAAGGTCTTTATAAACCTATATCCGATTTTCCTTCCTTCCCTAGCTATAGCTCTTCAAAGGTGACAAGTGAAGATAAGTTTTCTTTCTTTGAAACAATTTTTGAACCATTAAAGAAACGCTCACCAATTTTAGTATAGTTGTCGAGATGACTTTAATGAACACTTCTAAAAGTTTAACAATTGAATTTTAGCAAAAGAGATAAAGCATGTTTAGTGTTACTCAGCTCATCTGACGACCTTGTGTCATCATAAATGTTATTTATAAGAGTCAGACTGTCTCAATGTTTTATTTACATCTCCATTACAATCTAGCTACTGAGTGTACGACTTTAGTTATGTTCTTTGTTTTTTTACCTTTAGCTTTATTTCTGAAACCGTCTCTTATGCTATACCGCAAAATGTCGAGATCACGTCAAGGTCTAAGTTTGGAAACCCATCCAGTCATTGAGTCTAGCTACTTAATATCTTTATCTGTTGCTGGAAACCTAGGTATTCTACAAACTATCAGCTTAAATCTTGGTAACACGAAATTAAATGTTTCACATGTTTTTTTGCATAGAAGTTTTAAAACACGAGATTAAAACATTTAAGGCTTTTGCTGAGATTAGCTTTCGTACACTAATACCACGTACCTTTACACCTACGATAGATGAGGATGCGAATAAGTAAGTAAGTGTAATACCACGTTTGACTCTCCGTTTTCTAGATACCAAAGCTCAAATATCTCTCATATTGAACACTATAAACAGCCTGTTTAATTCAATGGTGTTTAAACCCTGGCCAATCCTAAAGGCAACTGGGCTCTTGAAAAAATCTAGATCTCCTGATGGCCTAGTTCATTCGAATCTCTGTCACTTTTAAACTAATTTGCTTTAGTTTAAGAATAGTTTAAACTCAGGGTATTACTGAATAATTGTTATAAACTTTCAACATGTAAAATGTGTAAAAAGGGACAAAAAACATTTACTGTGGTGTTCTAGTCTTTCGGCTGCTTTAATCATATGCTTCGAGGGATACTAGAAGAATACGTTTTTCTATGCTAGATTGGGAACTGTTATATTCAAACAATGAAACCTACTTTTCTAAGCACAGATGGATTGGCAAATGTTTCATTGTAAGAAACAGTTAGTTCTTAAATGATCTTGAGTAACAAAAGTTTACGTGCAAGAATAAAAAAAAACTATCTTCAAAAAGGAAAACTTTCCATCATGTCTTACATTACCTTTGTTTGTAGAAAATGTAGTGACTATACTTTAGGCTGATAGTAGTAATCCGGTAGAGAAGATAGATAAGATACCAAAGTGTTAAAAGAATCTTTGTACAGAATATGAAGAGATGGTAAGCAGGTTACAGTCTATGATCATGAGAAGCCTAATAATGTATGTACTTATGTACCTAAAAAGAAGAAAAGAAGGTTATTGTGCATCATTCTTCCGTTTATCTGCGAACAGGACTCTTTGTTAAAGGTGATGATAAGAATACAATAATAAGCAATGAAACCCAAAATTGCAGTTCTGGTATTCATCTGCATAACTAAGGAAAACCACAAGCAATCTTAAAGGAGAACAGTGGATCCGGTAATTTGCATTTGGACCTATGGAAGTGCCGTATCTTTTACTAGACGTTTGCGATTTCCCTGTTATACGTATTTGTATTATGCGGGTTCGGTAAATGTAAGTACAGTTTAAGGTAGACGCCGGACCACCAGAAGTTCCAAAGGCACTTCTATTTAGAGAAATCGTTTTGGCAAATTATATTTCGCTGTTTGGTGATCCGATAGTCTCAAAGCAGAAAAGACTAAGAATCTGGTTTAAGTTCCAGTCGCTGACTGAACGTAGATCTTTTGGTCAGTAGCCTCACTCAACTAATTGAACCACAAGTTAATTTATTGGTAAATTTGTTTTGTCAAAAAAGTCTTCAGTTTACTAAATACAAAAATATTCGACTTTCTTTAAATAAAGATTTTTTCGAAGTGTTAAAGAACGCTTTTTTATGGAAGGCCTACTTGGTTTTGATATTATTGAATAGTTTGTTAAAAATGCTTTCTGATTATATAAACTTCTACATATTCTTTTGTTTAGAGAAGATATTAAGTAAAAGCCTTTTTCCAAGCAAAAGTCATCTTAAATGGATGTACTTGGTTTTGAAATTTAACAAATAGTAGCCAATACTTTATATGTTCTATAAATATTTAAGTAATGTAGTTATTTATTAAAATCGGGCCTTTAGTGAGGTAACATTAAAAAAGTAATTGCAATATTATACTGCAGAGTTCTGGAAACAACGATGACGGAGGCGTAGTGTTGTCTGCTAAATGAGAGTTTGATACATTTGTCTAAGAAGGAGAAAATGGGCAATAATAGTAAGAGTAGAATCGAACTTTGGAAGAATTTTTAAAGTACTTTTACCAGGTGTTAGGTTAGGTTAGAAATGAAACTGTAGATCTTATTTGCAAACTAATGAAGGACATTCACCTTAGTATTGAGCAACTGTTGAAAAAGCTTCTTGTGTAGAACCTTATGGAAAAAAAGGTGGTGAGCACACATCATTCTGCATTAAGATCTTTATTTCTCTAGAATGCCTTGTTTGAGACTTTAAAGAGTAGTAGAAGGTAGAGTCGTGAGCATAACATAAGACATTGTTTGAAGATTCATCTATTATTTCCTAATCATCTTTTTATTATACCAAGAAAATGAGGAAGGCAATAAAAATTTACAACCATTCTAATGACATTTATCGTGACACTTTCCGCCACTTGAAAGCAAATCTGCATGACGATTACGTAAATTTCTTCTTCTTCCATTTTCATCAATTCCATCTAACAAAATTAAGCTCTCAGATTTTTTCCACAGCAAACGTCAAATTTCCTGTTTGAGGTATCAGCGCACCACCAAGAATCCAGAAGCTGCAATCTAGAACGCCAGCTGGATATTATAGGAGGGTTGCCTAGTGATGGGTTGCGCACACTAGCAGTAGGAGTGGATGCAAGACAGGCTTGCCGTTTTCTACCAGATTGATCACACTAGACATCACATACTTTCTTCTCATTTTATTACGTTCAGCGACTGTAGCGTTGTGTTCTTTAACACAAGTTGAAATCTGCTCTTTTCTCGCAGACAAAGAGAGTATATTCTACATTGGTCGCTGCTGCTTTGGATGAGGTATACCGTGGTGCTTTAATCTCCCGAAGAAGCTTCTTAAAAAATAAGCAAAACATTGAGTATAGTTTCTCTTAACAATAACGTGTCTTAATTCCTAAAGACATCGCTTTATTACAAAACTATTAACTCTTATTAACGTTAAGTGGTTTTTAATTGGTTTTTCATGCAATTAATATATATTGTTGATTTTATGGTAATAAGCAGATTAAATTCATAATCGAAACAGTTCCAACACAATTGAGCTGACTAACTTGCATTTACGGTTTTTATCTACCGAAAACAACATTCTTCTATGTACAACTGGAAATCTTGAAACCTGTTATCAGACAGTGTAAGGCAAAGGAATCGATAATATTTTAAATAATTAATTTGTCAATATCACTAAATTTCAAGCTAATTTATGGAAACAAAGAACAAAGCACGTTCAGTTTTTCCATAACTGGAGGAAGAGCTTCAGCTATGCTAGAGACAAAACTGTTTCTTTTATTTTTTGTTCCATTTCAATTGTTGCCTCTCTACTGACCATACTTAATTTGCATATTCTTTTACCTGTTACCTTAGAAGCCTCTCCCCTATGCTAGACGCACATAGCCTACGTAGAACTTACATTGGTGAAGCTAGGTATGTCCAACTTTCTTAACTAAAACTTATTTAACTTAAGATTCTCAAAACAATAATAATTAACTATACGCTTAGGGAAAAACCCATTCACTATGTAAAGTAAACATTTTGCAACCATTTGTAAAAAAATTCTTCGGCGTCCATACATAGTACTATTTCAAAACCCGAAGAGACTTTCAAAATTCTTAAAGAATATTTTTCATCTTTGCATTCTTGTATGCAATGGCAAGTAGTTTTCTCCATGATCAACACTTAATTTTCTATAGCAGATTAAAAGCTCTTATCTGTAATCCTTGATCTGTCATAGTGAATTGGCCACTGATTACCTAGGACAGAAAACTTCTCGACATAGGGAATGCAAGTTAGATTAAGGTCCTCCTACAATTTTTTGGTATCACAAATCCTTATTAGAGAAAGCCATAGGACATTGAATTCTGGTTGTTCTAAATCAACTTTTAATTGTACAGAGTTCTCTATAGCTAAAACACTTAACGAAGAAAAAAGAAAGAAAAATGTATGACATTTTGATAAATAATTATAATATACCTGCACTAAATTTTAAATGATGCTAACTCCGTAACATAGAGGAATCGACTATAGGTTACATTTAGAACAATAGCTTTCCAATTAGTTAGTTTATTAAAACTTTCTTACAAACGGTTGTACCTAATAGGCACAGCTAAAAAACAATAAATTAGCTCGAACCGTAAGTTTTAACTGTCTAACCAACAACTAGTTATTGTGGGTGAGTAAATAGTAACTCAAGACACTAATTAAAAGAGAATGGTATCGATTAAAGACTGTAACGATTTAAAAACAAAAGATAGTAAATTTCTTTTAACGTCATTCATTTACGTACTTTGTTTTCATACCATGAGATCTTTTAAATTTCGTGACCTGCTGCCACTTCACGTATTCTGCTTAATTCTAAAAGTCATTATTATTTCATATACTAGATAGAACAAACACAATTTTTTTTATCTAACTAAACAAAAGAAAACCTACAAAAATTAAAACGAGTTGTTTCTAAATACAATGAAAATCGAAATTTTTGTTCCTTCCGTAATACCACATTTAAGCCTTTAATACCTACTAATCATAAACACTGCGTTCCTCATGGATGATAAAAATGAAAAAGAAACAAAAAATATTATTATAACGGTTAAAAGAGAAATTAATAATAAAAAGATTTTATTTATCTCAATGGATTTGTTGTTGATGTGGATAGGCTATGCACAAAACTTAACGTCAAATTTGTTGACAGTGACGTTGATCCATTCATTTCAAATTTAAATTATGCCAAGACATAAGTTCGTTTTTCTATGGCCAGCTGTCATGAACTTTTTTGTTGATCATATGGTATAATATATCGATTATAAAACTAAAACGGTTTGTCACAACGTTATTAAAATTTTTCCGTTCAAATAAACACCGAGATATATCGAGACGAGTTACCCCGTTCCCGTATTCATTTTTTCTTTTTAGCCGTGCTCAATAGCCC
This sequence comes from Ignelater luminosus, assembly GCA_011009095.1. Lineage (NCBI taxonomy): Eukaryota > Metazoa > Arthropoda > Insecta > Coleoptera > Elateridae > Ignelater > Ignelater luminosus. The sequence goes on from VTPC01090706.1 coordinate 74,395, forward strand.
ATTGCGCAATTCCACTTCAAGGGTTAGTTGATACAATTGAGGACCACTCATCTATTCTACGGTGGGGGTGTAGGCCCGGCTCAGCCTCGTTCTGATCTATCTACCCCTCGAAGGCTTCGGTCCCTCGCGCAAGCTGTAATTCTTCTCTCCTCCAGGCAGGTATTTGAGCCTGAGCTTTCTCATACCAGACATACTCTACAGCCGTCTCGCTAGTACAGACAAATTAACCGGAATAAGTGTGGGTTCTCGCCGTCCAGAACGATAGTTTGCAGCATCATTTTTTGCGAACCAGTTCTACCGATCGCAAAGTGTTTTTCAAATTGTAATAAGTAGGTCTGAAAGCTTTTGAGGTGCCCATATTCCAACCCGTCCGTTCCAAACTTCTATTTGTAGTTACAAGCACTATTTATCCGACATCTTCGCTATCCGTAGAGTGATCTGTTGTTGCTGGTAAGTTTCGTCCCAAACCTCCAATCGTAGCCCGATTGATGCTACTGTGAATAAAGTTAGCTAGTTTCTATCGAGCTACAAGCACCATTTGCCCGGCATGGTCACTGGCCCAAGAGAATTGTATCTACCTCAGGATGGTACCTAACCCGATTCCGTTCGTAGAGCATTTAATCCAATCCGCTTGCACTTTAAATACAATAAACAAATTGGCACCGTTTGGAAGTTTTATTTCTGTAAGTTTTCCTGCTTTAAATCTGTTTCAGCCAATCGATCCTTGGATAACCGTGTCTGCACAGCAGCTACCCGCGAGCCCTCGTCTAACAGAACCAAAAAAGAGGAGAAAGAGTAAACCCTCTAACTAAATCTGACGCCCGAAGTATTTCAACTCTAGGACCGCACCGACTCAAAGACACCGTTACGAAAAAGAAAATACGACATAAGCTGCGTTCAACCACCAACTTGATATTGAGAGGCTATAAGCTCCTAAAGTCTGCGTTTCCTTTGGAAGACAGAGATTAAATCACTGAATGATGAAGATGATCCAATGAAGATACACACTCTACTCCTGGTTCAATATTCCCAAAATTTGAGACCCTCGTCGCACGATGATCAGAGACTTTATTCGACCAGTCGACACCGTGCTCAGCCGTAGACAAAGAGAGGGAATGTTTGAGAGCCTAGACTATGTCTCGCCACAAAATCAATTGACCCAAGTTTCATTTTCTACGGTTTTCAGCACTATGCTTCTACTACAAGAATTATTATTGCTTAACCCCTTTCCCAAAAAAAATTCTTTCTAAAGCCTCGATCAATATCAATCATCAACATCTAATAAAAAAATTATTTTTTCCAACAACCAACATCGACCATCAAATTCATCAATCAAGAAAATTACTAAGCCGCCGTCCATTGCCATCAAGATTTAACATCTACAATAATCGTCCACCATCAACTTGTAACTCCCTCTTTATTTTACGTTTATGGACAACTCGATCTCCTTTAACCGTCATTCTAACTTCAACATCTTTATATCGTTACCAACATCATCGCATTCAGAACTTCGGATAACTGCTTGGAGATCTCACTTCCATATAACTGCAGTGTTTACCTGTATCCGCTAATCTCACCATCTGACAGAAAAGAATCTGCAAGTAGTTTTTAAAGCAACTCACAATTTCTCTCTGGAAATGAGGAATCAACTATAAAGATAATAATGATCTAAATCACAAACACTCCGGTCTTGAACGCGAAGCGAGGCAGTCGACCCTGGGATCTGAGAACACGCGTGGCGCACCGGCGCTGAAAAGTACGGGAACATTCAACAGTCGGCTACCACACTCCACCAACGGATCCTGTGAATGGGGGGCACAGGGCTGGACCCACATCCACCAACAACTGGGCGGCTTAAAGCCGTAGAGATCTCACAAACACTCATGACCACGGCGCAAAAGACTAAAATTCGTTCCTTTACTCCTTCCACGCTAAGTAATATGCATTCGTGAACTTTCATTCGTTTGCCAGTTGCTTTTCCCCAGTTTTAATTCCGCCTTCGCGCAGCAGCATGGTCATGAGTGTTTGCGAGATCTCTACTACCGCACCACTCCACAACGACCGTCGGATTTCAAGAATTTGGGCGTTTGAGGACCGCGACCGCCACATACTTTAACCCACATCACCATTCCAAAGCCTGCGTAGGGGCGTAAGCCCGGACACCACCTCATCTCAACCTCCTCCGATCTGTCTCGGGTAGCTACCGAAACAGTGATCACCACCTTCCTTTCCTACCCAAGTCCCTGAGCCCGAAGCTTTTCAGAGTACCAACTCAACGTTCTCTCCCAACAACCAACCATCTATCCCTCCCATATTAACACCCCCGCGGGGGGAACTGCCGGAGTTGTGATTCTAAAAAAAACCCTTTTTCGTAACCAGATCCTAAAAACCACCATCTAAACAACATTCCTGCCAATCCCTGCTTCCACTTTGAAACGGGGCAACTACCAATATCGACGAGGGCAATCGCCAACATCGACGAGAGCAACCACCAACGAAGAGGCGACCACTACCACCACCATCACCACCGCGTACGGCGCCAGCTGCTACCGATATCACCAATACGAGCCAACGCGTTCCAATCCACCAAATCCACATTCTCCAGGCCACAGAGAAATTAAGCTTTCTCCAGCCAGCCACCTTCGGTGGCATTTAGCGTTGAACAGCATACCCACAATATTATTGGTCGTTCACTAACAATAACCAAAGGAAAAAGAAACTAAAATGTGTAAACCGACCGAACCGTTCCCGTTATTTATACACACTGATACCTCCATCACCCGACCGATATCGTTACACAAATACTTCAATCCACCAATCCTCACCTTCACCAACACTAATTCGCAAACGTTCCACCACCATTATTGCCTGCATCCATCTTAGATACAGCTCCCGCGTGACTTAAAAATTGCAAGCTTGAGTAACGTGTCAATACTTAATCGGCAAGCGATAGCTTGAAACTAAGTCTTGTTTAGTTTTGTTGAATAAACCACAATTCAATCTGCATCAAAGGCTTTAATTCTTTCTAACTGCACTTTACTTTTAAGACAAACTCTAACGATACCGTCTCCTTTTTGAAACTGAATTGAGCAATCTGTAGGAAAAATTTTGAGTAAATTATGAAATCTGGCGCCTGAATACCGTCCATTTGTTACCTTAAAAAAATGCGCGCTAGGATAGACGACGTGGTACACGAGGTAAGGTAAATTGGAGAACATTGACTTCACCAGATATACTCTTTTCTAGCCGATATATGTATCGGAGTGGGCTGAGCTTCTAAGACTTTTTGTTGTTCTATGTTGTCTAGAACCTTTTCAATTGTTTAATTATTCTTTTTTCAAAAAATAATATAATTATATAAAGATGTATTTCTGTCTATTTATTTAAGAGTTTTTTTATTTTTGACCTTTTGTTTTTATTTTATTATTCTTCTTTTTCTATTTATTTAGATTATTTTCTTTTGACTATTTATTTTTACTTGTAGGATTTCTTATTTTGATTGTATAATTTCTTACTTACTTTATTGAAATAAAACAAAATAATTATGTTGAAGGAAGAAATAGGGATGTGGGTTTGGAGAGAATTTGCGTCTACTCGATGATTTTCTGTAATGATGCTGCTGGAGCTGATTTATTTTTCTGGAGGCTGCTTGTTAGTTCTGGTTCGATTGAATACTTACATGAAGCTAGCACATTACCTTGCGAATAACAAAAAGTCTGCAGTTAAATTTAAAATTAAGATTTAAACACAACACACTTTTTTCAAAGAAAATATTGTTTATCCGTTGTCATTATCATTCAAAATTAATAATAACTGGCGTTTGTAAATGATGGACTTCCTTCGCTTACTTCTGAATGTAAATTTTACAATTTCAATAATTCCTAGATTTAATATCTAATAATAATATCTACCGTTAGTAATAAATTTTATGGTGACTGAAAAGTTAAATTTCATATACCTCGAATAATATTACTAAATTAATTTAAAGAAAACATAGGAAGTCTAAAATAAGAAATTTCTTGAAAATAACTTAAACGATCCGTGTAACATGAGCTTCACGGAAGTGTAAAACACAAAGTTATTTTTATTTACTTTATTTACTTAAAACTGAGACGTTACAAAACGTTACAATCTATAAAAACACGTTTTCGTATTCGCATCATAGCTGGGAACAAGTTAATACTTGCAATAAAAAGCTAAGTGGGTGTCGTATAACAGTAGAATTGATGTTGTTGCCTTGCTGAACTCTTCGGTGTATTATTTTATTATTTGAAAAGTAGCAGTTTTCGAAACTGTATCTTTTTCATTGTTAAAAACTCAAAAACGCTTAGTATTTTTTTAATAAAGTCTCATTTTGGTACGCGGAAATCGACAAAGTAATTTAACAAAAAGTGAGCTCTGAATTAAAAAATCAGCGGGAAAGCGTAACCGGAAACTGGGTATCATTAATAATACCTTTAAGATAAAATAAAACATTTAAAGTGATCGCAATCTTAATAAAATACATTAATTTGAGGATTAAAAGTATTTATAATCTTTACCCTCAAGATTAATAGAATTAATTATAAGTTTACATTTAGATTTTATCAGTTTATTGTACCAAACATTTGTTCTTCATGTTTAAACGAAACTTATTTAAAAGGGAATTCCCAAGTAAAATTTTTAAAAATTATATAGCATGTCCGGCGACAATTTATCAAAAAATGAATTAAGTCAAAGTTGTGCTTCATTTCCACAAGGTGTTTCTTAATAGATTTTGTATTACAAACTAAAGTTACTAATTTTTTGCAAACCAAAACATTATTGTCATTCTAATCCTAATTAAAATAACCACGATATTCTTTTAATAGACCTTAATACTGATAGACTGGTTAAACTCAGTTGTGTCTATGTTTTTGCAAAACAAAAATCTTTTTAAAGAAATCAAGCTGCGTATTAAACATCTGGAGTAATATAATAGATTGAATTATGTTCAGATACTAGTACCTTTGAACTTTGTAGGAAAATATAAACTAGAACTGTAGGTAGAGTTGTTAACTTTAACATAAAGAAATCTGTGGTAGATGCATGCTGCAGACCAGAAGACAGAAAACTTTTTAGTCAGTGTCTTATTATCTAAGAAAACAAATAACATAAAGTTTCTGTGAATTAAAAACAGAAAAGTTAAAATACGAATATTTGTAATTTTTCACTTGGTGGTTGTTAAATGCAAACATCTATTTACACATTTCTTATCAGAATAAACGAGGTTTATTGACTAAATGTAATGTTTTTAAAGGAAATCTACCTAAGACTGCTTCAGACTATGATGCTATTGTTCTAATAGAGACATGGTGCGTTCCACTGATCACAGTGGCATGTTTTCTAAAGATCTTGTTATTTATCGCAGTATTGTTAAGGTTTTTAATTTTCGTAACATTAATCCGCAATAATTAATTCAAATCGAGATGCGTGGCGACCTCTATTGAGAAATAGGGTTGGAGAGAGTAGCTGTTTTCGCGGGGCAGCAATCTTCGTAATTTAGTTACGGGATAAGTCGCTTCTGCGCGTTGAGATCAAGGTGCGGCCGGTGCAAAATAGAGCAGTGGATTTTGGAGCTTCAGAGAGGAAAGTCCAACGCTGGTGGGAGGAAGTTTTGTGAGACGTCTTCCATAAAAATTTAGCTGTTGTGGCCCATAAAGATTATCGTTTAGTAAAGTGTCCTTAAGGGGGCTGCCGTTAGAGCTTATTCTTCGGAAGTAGAGCGTCGCTCTTTTTTCTTTTGCTGTTGAGCGGAACCCAGTGGAATTCGTCGTCATTTTGTCCCTCCTTGCTGTATGGATGCCGTCAGTTTATGAAGCTTCAAGTAAATAGATACGCAGTTACCCGCGTGGGTAAAGATTTGGATCGTATAGCTACGCAAGGTTAGTGTACACCTATTAATATCGTAGTGTTTATACTCTTTGGGTTAAAGAAACAAGTGCATTCAAAACTTGTTCAGTGGAAAAACAAAGAAGTTTCTCCTTGGCATTTTTGTAAACATTTATAACGACGGTTTCTAGTATAATCATTGTGGTGTTGTGTTTGGTTCATTATTTATTTTTACGAATAAAAAATTTATAATCCAGTAACGTTGAGCGTAAATTTGTAATGTAAATCAGTTTTAATTTTTTGATCATAATTATTTGGCTTGGTTTTAATATATTTGAATGAATTAATTCATTGTCGATTTTATTAAATGAAATAAGATATTTCCTTTTTTTAATATACATTAAGTACAGTCGTAAGCTGTTTGAACGGCGTCGAGCGGGTGCCCACGCACTTGGCATTTCTGGGAATCCCCTCGAGCGTCACTGGCCAGAATTTTGCGCAGTAAGATCTAGCACGATTATTGACGTTTATTTTATAAAGATTTTGTTTTTGTATAATCAACAGTTTATTTGTTTAGTTTTATTTGTATTTTTGTGCTTGTTTTATATTATGTAACAGTTCCTTTTTTTTGATTTATTTTTCTAATAGATTTGTAGTTTGAAAGATAGTTTTATTATTGTAATTGTATGCACTAGTTTGAGCGCAAATATCGAAGTCACCTAAGCATTTGATTAATTTGATCCAGTTATATTAAATTTCACTAATAAAGAATATACCGGGTGACTCAAAAACTTTGACATACTGAGTGATCCAAAGAAAATGATTTGATGATTCAATTTGAATATTCCAAATTTTATTAAACAAATATTTATACAGAGTTAATTGAAAATACTTTTGTATAAGGCGGTTTAACGCCTTGAGTAAGCTTTTGTTTCAGGAAGTCTAAGTAAGTATTTGTAAAGTTGTTGCCGATTTAAGAGGGACTATGGTCCTTTTGAATCTCGTGATCTGGCTGAATCCATAGTGGCGCCTTTCAATAATACCGATTTTGAGCTATTTCAGTGGTAAGTAGGCATTTCGAACCTAGCCGTCTTCGACTGTTTGCTAGTCTGGGTATCAGCGAACTTAGTTCTTCGTGCTTTCTAGTCGCTGATTATAAGCCTGTGTCTTAAAGTTTGTTTTGGCACGTAACATTGTGTACTTGTCATTTGTTAGAAAGAAATACAAATCTATAAGATTTTGAAACTAATGACAAAGACTAACTATATACTGTTCTTTATTTACGTGGCGTTTATATTCTTTCTGTAGTAAACTCTTCGAATCAGTCAGACAGTAGTGTGTCTACTTTATGATTTTTCTTTAGTATCTGAAGATATCCATCATTCTTCTCTAGTATGTAGTTCTAAACACATAAGATAGTAAAAAACGAAGCATTAAGGTGGCGAGTAATATAATTTAAAAAAGTGACTTCCTGCAGTAGTAAGAAGAGTGGCGTAATATAAATTAAATATAAAGTGAATTACTGTTCTCCATAATAGTATACAGTTATTTGCTACTAGGTTCAACTTTACATTCACTGTCCTTAATTCTACATTTACCTGATGCTATCCCGATTTAATTTAAAATAAAATTAATTGTCACATAGTGTGAAAACAAGCAATAGTTCTGAAATTGCATCCTACTTTTAGTTAGACCATCGTGGATGCTTCAATTTCATTATCAGGACAGCTCGGTTTTTGGACTTTTGCATCTGAGGTTTGCAAGACAAACTTTATTATAGTTCATGCTTACTTGCCCTCCGTAGAAAGCCCATCATTTCTTGCGGGGGCTATAGATGTTAGCCAGTTGCCAGACTTTCATTACCAGAAGGCTCAAATTTAGTAATTTTTAGTCCTGTATTTAAAATTAAATTAGATTCAAGTATATTTACAGTAGGTTAGTTAGTCATTAGTAAGATACGTTTAAGATTTCACATGTATAATCATTTACGATTATCAATATTTTCAGTTTAGCATTTGTTTATTTCGTCTTTTTATTGTTTATTTAAATGTATGTTACTTTATTCATTTAGCAAGATTACTATTAGTTTAATTTAGAATCATATTTCAGTTCACGTTCGGAGGTACGCCATCATTTATCGTCCTGCTGGAGGATTCGGCAAAGCAGTTGGAACTGACACTCTCAAATATATTTTTATTTTATTTTCAGATTTTTTCCACCCTATAGGAACTACGACTCAGGGAATTGAGCTACCCTGAAAGGTAAGTGGTAACAATTTAATCTCCTCTAAACTGAAATAGATTTGTTAATTTGCATATTTCAGCGATACCCTTCCAGATATAGAGTAAAAGCGTACAATATTAGTGAGCCAAATACGTAAAAAAGGGTAATTGCCACCCGTGCTGACATGCCAACAGTTTGAGAAAGCTACCGATCAGAATTAACTATTAAAGATCGTTATCAACGATTCTCCAATTTGAGATGGCGAATGTGAGACTAGATTTTTACAAAACTAAAGTGTAAATTGCGGAGTGCTTTCAAATCATAGCGAGAAATAAGTCTCGAATCATGAAAGTTGTAATTCTCAGTCTGGTTGAAGGCTGCATTAAAAGTTAAAGCAGAATTTTGTCAAAGTTTAGTTAATTTTTATTGAAGATAAGGAAACCACCAGTTGACAAATTTATTAGAAGTTGAAACATTTGTAGTTTGTTTTTCTTTTTAGAATCGAGGAATCAGTGATAGTAATCAGATAAACCTCGTCCAATCTAAAGGGTTTTCCAATAAGAGGTGTTATTTTAAATAGCTCGCTATTTCGGTAGATGTCACTTTTGAAGCTATCATTTTTTGACATTTGACAAGTAGAAACTACGCCATTAATAAATATGGAACGATACACGCTTCAACAACGCATTGAAATTATTAAAATTCACTATAAAAATGGTGAAAATTTGGCAGAGACGGTTCGTAAAACTCGAACATTTTTGGGTCACCGTGAAGCACCTTGTCGGACCGCAATACAGAAATTGGTGAAAAAATTCGAGCTCTTGGGACAAGTTAGTGATGTAAAGAATAAAACCCGTGCACGTCGCTCAAGAACAGCCGAGAATATTGCTGTTGTAGCCGAAAGTGTTAAAGAAAACCCAGGTTTGTCCATTCCTCGTCGTTCTTTGGAATTAGCCATTCCACAAACGTCATTACACCGTATTTTGCATAAAGATTTGGGTCTTAAGGCTTATAAAGTCCAGTTAACACAAGAACTCAAGCCGGCCGATCATCAACAACGTCGTGTCTTTGCTGATTGGGTCGTTGAAATGCATGAAAATGATCCAGAATTCCATCGAAAAATCATCTTGAGTGATGAGGCCCATTTCCACCTCGGTGGCTTCGTCAACAAGCAAAATTGTCGGATCTGGGGCTCAGAAAATCCAAGAGTTATTGTTGAAAAGTCTCTCTATCCTCAACGTGTGACTGTTTGGTGCGGTTTATGGTCCGGCGGAGTCATTGCACCTTACTTTTTCGAAAATGAGGCTGGAGCAACAGTTACGGTGACTGGATTGCGCTATCGAGAGATGATTAACGATTTTTTATGGCCGGAATTGGATGGTATTGATCTGGACAACGTTTACTTTCAACAAGACGGCGCTACGTGCCACACAAGCAACGAAACCATTGATCTTTTACGGAAAAAGTTTCCGGACCGTGTTATCTCTCGAAGAGGTGATCACAATTGGCCACCGAGATCTTGTGATTTAACACCTTGCGACTTCTTTCTTTGGGGCCACGTGAAAGAGAAGGTCTACGCCAACAGCCCAGCGTCGATTCAAGACCTCAAAGATGGAATTCGTGAGGCTATCGAGGACATAGGGCAGCCACTTTGCGATTTGGTTATGGAAAATTTCATGAAAAGGATATTGTCCTGTAAGCGTGGTCGTGGTGGTCATTTGCCTGATGTTATTTTCCACTATTAACGGCATACCTTCCTCTTTATAATGAAATAAACATCCGATCATTTATATTAAAAAATGGCACTTTTCTTTGACTATCAAAATAACACCTCTTATTGGAAAACCCTTTACATAGCCTGTTTGGTGGGGCTGAGACGATGCAAAACCACAATTGCTACCACATAAATGTAAGTAAGGATGATTACTATTGTAATGTTAAAGTACTTGACCAACCCTCGATATGTAATGCGGTCTCCCACATATTTTATGGTCCTTGGATAAACGAATTGGAAGAAGTTGGTATACGTTTGTCGGATACTAGTGGCTCAGATCCTATTGAACTTTTAATCGATGCGGACTTTGCGGGAAAATTATATACCGGAAGAAGACACATTTTGAAAAACGGATTGGTAGCAGTAGAAACGACGTTGGGATGGACGCTGATGGGTCAAGTTCCCACTAGTAAACCAGATACTAGTACGACAATGACCGTTCTATCTCTTTTTGTGAAAGATGCATCGATTGCCAATCTGTGGGAGTTGGATTTGTTGGGAATCGCTGAACCCACAACCAAAAGGTCACGTCAAGAGAATTGTTTCTACAGACAATCGAAGTAAATGGAGAGGGGCGTTATGAAGTTAGACTACCTTGGTTAGAAGGACATTCTTCATTACCTGACAATTATAGTGCTTCGAAAAACAGATTGAGGACTACAATTAAGAAGGTGACAGACATGAAACGTCTCGAGGCGTATGATGCAGTATTTAGAGAATGGCTGGAAGAAGGCATTATAGAAGAGATCAAGCTTGATCAGTCCGAAGATAAATGCCACTATTTACCTCATCGGCCAGTTGCCAAGGAACATAGCTCAACGAAGATAAGACCAGTCTTCGACGCTTCCGCTCGTGAAAAAGACAGACCATCTCTAAATCATTGTCTCGAGAAAGGTGTCAATTTAATCGAGCTGATTCCAACGATTTTGTTGAGGTTTGATATTCGCAAAGCTTTCTTACAAATAAGTTTACACGAAGCAGACAGAGACTTTTTGCGATTTCTTTGGGTTAACGCAGATGGCGATGAGATAATCTATCGACACAAGCGAGTGGTATTTGGTGTGAACTGTTGTTCATTTCTCTTGGGAGCTACGATTGAGTACCATCTCTCTCAAGGCCTAAAACGATGTGAAACCAAAGATGTCGACTGTTCTGTTGAAACCATATCACAATTACGTTTGTGAGATTTATAGGAACTTGCGATGTTTGCTTTTGTATAATAAAGGTTAAACTTGAGAAAACGGGTAGTTTTGCTTTTGAGTTTGACATTCTCCGTAAAATATCTTCTCGGGTCTTTTTAATTTTGTTGCTAAATCCAGAAAGAAAAAATTATTATCATTAGTTAGATGAAACTAAACAAAATAAAACAATCAAAATCTATTGCCTTAACTGTCACGTTTTGCACAAAGGGCAAAAAGCAAAATGTAACATAAACATCTCTACATTAAATTTCTTTATAACTGTGATGAGACAAGTTTTTATTACGATCTACATAAGGCAAAGGTAAAAGAAAGAAGTTTTACTCTTACCATCTTTCTAGATTTTTGACTGGATGGCACGATTCAGGATTAGTAAATTTGACTAGCCCTATATTTGTTCTTAATTTATTTATAATTATCAAGTCGTTTTTAAACTGCATTTAATTACACTTACGTTATTAATTATTAAAGTTTTTGGATTTAATAAAATTTTTGAGTTTCTGAATAATTGTAAGCATATTTTGTATACTTGATACATTAAGCAATCTTTGAGAAAACCCATTCTAAACGTATTCAGGTAAAGGAGTTTGTTTAGAAAATTAAACATGCAGCACTAATTTAATTTATTGGTTATAACAAAAATGTGCTCTGTGTAATTTGCTATTTCATGCAAATCTTACAATGAAATATGCCAATTAATTCGAAATGATTCTCAGATTAATTCTTTAGAATATTTTTATTAAACACTAGTAATTTGATTGATTTTGTTTATTATCGAAAAGGTGTTACTTATGAGTTATGTAAAATATTAATAAATCATAAATATTTTAAGAGAGTAACAGAAATATTTATGCTACACTGAATTCGTATACGTTAACGCGAATCAATTATTTCTAGAACTAACGTGCAAAAATAACATAACTTCTCAAGCATTTGCCAACAATCTCACATAACAATTGCAACTTATTTTAAGAGAAATATGTTGCTTTAGTTTGTTTACATATAAGATTGGTCGATTTTATTAATTGCGTTTTGATAAGTTTATTATTTAACGTGATAATGACCGTTAAAACATTCATAAAGTTTCAAGAAATAAATTTTCGATTTTATGTGTTTATTTAAAGTAGTGATGATTGACGTTATTACCTGATGGTTATTTGAAAATCAGTACTATGTAAAGATAGTTGGTACTATTAATTCCTTAAGATAACCTAACAAAACTTGGCTTAAAACATTTATAAAACTAAACGCATGACAAAAGTCTAAAGTTTTTTATTAAGAACGTAATAAACTAAGTAGAAATTGGAATAATGGTATTTTAGCTACATAGATAGGGTTTTAAGACATATTTATTTAATTTTTCTTAATAATTTTATTTCTGATAGTCAGCTATTCAATTATATATTTTCTTACCTTAAGCCTTATAACATATTAGTTATATTCTTAAACAGAACAATAAGCCAGTTGCCGCTGGGAAATAATTTTTATCTCTCATACTATAAAAGTAATGACGACACAAAATATCTTTTCTTCTATCTGATAGGGATTCTATTTCTCTTTATAACGGTGCCAACCTTACATAGGTAAATTTCAGAGTAAAATGTAAAAATTGCTTAAGATAAAGTGGAAGCTGTTTAAACAAGAAAAGCAGTAAAATGTAGGTTGGCTACAGAAAGATGCTATAACTAGACAAAACAAATAAAATAACAAGCAAAACAAACGAAAAAATAAATAAAACAAAAAGTAATGAAATAACCTGATAAATGCATAAGATTTTAATCCAACAGGAAACGAATGCAGCTTTGATTTTATAAAAATACAATTCAGATTGTGTGTCCTGATAGTAAATACATAACATTCGTTTTCTGGTTATACTGACAACTAGTTTTGCTGCTTTCAGCAGCACAGTATGTAATTTATATGTTAAATAGCGCCTACTTAATCTCAAAGAATTTTTATATTTTCCTCGTAAATGTCCCTATATAAGGGTACAGAAACACAGTACTGTTAGAAAGAAAGGAAAAAAAATACTTGGGAGCTAGGAGCAGTACTTGTAAAAAGTAATGCAATCTATAACTTGCAAAAAAAATAATGCCATTACCCTTTACCCATTACCGAGTTGATAATTGGTAAACCAGTTAGTTTTACATTACTTGTGTATTTGCATTCGTAAGCTACGTAACGTCATTTCTTTTTTTTTTTAATATGTTATGTAAGAAGCAACCTCTTGAATCATAGGAATCTTCAATACAATGATTCTGAAACTTTCGTCATACAGGGTGTTTCACACCCAACTCTTAAAACTGAGGGAATGCATTGCTAATGTGAAAAGGAATAACAAACCTTAGTAACATTTTTTGACTAGATGAAGTGAAGATCTCCAAAAATTTTAACCAATGCTTTCAGAAAAGTACATAGAAATTTGGTGCATTTTAAAGTTTTGTACTTGGGAAAGGCCTTAAGATGGAATCAGCTAAAGATTTTCCGGAGAAGCAGGTTTGATGACATCACTGATTATAACTTTTACGTGGTCTAGATTGCTACAATGATATTAATAAACTAAAGCCTGTCCGATATAACATGATATCACTGGATAACTGTAAAGATTTAACTATTGTTTTAGAGCGTTTTTTATTCGAAACAAAACTTTACAAACTTTTACCAAAGTAAGTTTCGAATTTTCTATTAAATACGTCGCAACACACTGGGAAAGTGCGAAGCAGGTACTACAACATAAACTACTAGTATTCCCTTCTGTATGCTCTTGATGACTTTTATATGTTTATGACGTTGTTTTACAAGTGATAATCACAAAATCACTAAAATTAACTTACGAAAATCCACAAACTATCGCTCTCTGTAGTAATAAAATTACCAATACGCGATTCGACAGTAATTACATAATTAGATTAAATTAATTAATAACATTATCAATCAACCTTTTATCAGAATCTATGACAATAAACTGTAACAGGAAGAAAACTAATAAACAATGGGTAAATACAAATAAGTAGAAAAACTACCTACTGCTAACAAGTACTGTTTATTTTACTTTGATTTTACGTCCCTGCTGTGTTTGCTGCTTTTGTTATGGTTATGATCGTCGGTTTTCTAAACATTTGTCAACAAGGTTGACTGTTTTGTAAAATACTATCCTACCTTAAAACATTTTATTAACTTTCCTTTATTTTCCCTGAAACTATAGACGTGTTATTAGTGATGACGTCAAAATTCAAATGTTGATTCCAAACAAAACTAGTCTCTTAGCAACGGTAGTTACGGACAGCCCACGTTATGTATGTTAACCAATAACTACGTTATTTACATCCTAGCAACCAAATTTGTTTAGAATCAATCAGACCGCGTGACATCGCACTAAACACGTCTACTGGTTTACGAAGAAATTGAAATATACGAGGGGCACTGCTAAAATTCACAAAAAAAGTAAAGCAGAACGCACATTACGTTATGTAGATCGCTTTATTGCATCTCAAGATATTCGCCTTTAACATCTATACACTTTTGCGTTTGATGAAACTAATCTTCGAAACATTTTCTCCACTCTGAACGAGGTACCTCCGAAACAAGTGATTTAAATGCTTCGACGGCCTCTTCAAGCGAGGAAAAACGTTCGCCACGCATTTTATTTTTGATTTTTGGAAACAAGAGGAAGTCATTTAAAGATGCGATGAATCAAGAGAGTATGGGCAATGAGTCATTAATCTGTTTACAGTTCGTTAGGCACTCGTGTAGCTGCAAAGCTTTTTTACATTCAAATGATCGTGCAAAATCGTATGTATTTGTTTCGCTGCAATGCCTTAGAATGCCTCTATCTCAATGTACATCACATGCCGATCTGCTTCAATCATTTCACACAAAGCATTGATGTTTTCGCTACAACAGAGGTGCATGGATGACCTTCACGAACATCGTCATCATACGTTGGGCTTCCACGCTTGAATTCTGCGAATTTGTAAACTATAGTTTTGGATGGTGCTTCATCCCCAAATAACGAACTACATAAGTTTTTCCACACATTGTTGTGGTGTTAACTCGTATCAAAAATCATAAAAAATTTGTGTTTTTTGACATCGTCACAACTAAGGCTGTGATTGATGTTACGGTATATCGATATAGTGTTGAACAAATTTTAGTGAGATTAACAATTACCAATAGAAATTTAGTTGTTAACCGTCACGAACGATTTACAAGTAAACGATTAACAATTGAATTAATCGTAAAACATAATCGTACAAAAAGAATGACGATTACAGTAGTCGCATGAAATAATTAACGATTAGATTAATTGCATGAAACAATTAACGATTAAAAATCAATTGCACTAAACGATTAACCATTAAACTAGTCTGACTAAACCAATTGATTGTATTGAGCTATCAATGATATTAAGATACAAGAGCCAAACTATAATGTCTGTAGCTCTGAGGTAGCATGGCGTCTCAGTACAAACAACTTGTTGCTCCGCTACTCGATATAATTAATACGTTTTAGGTCTTGCTTAAAAGTATCAGTCTAAGCTAACTTAAATTAACAAATGGTCCAGTTTGATTTTCTAAGACAACGATGGAATTTGCGCTATAAGTCTGAACTTACCTTCTAGGTAATTAGTAACTGCTAAACCATGATTGTATTAAACTCCTTAGCACTTTGTTGACACTCAACATATAATTTAATTCGATTCGCACACAATTAAATATGGATAACTCCTGAACGATCCAACTCAAGAAGTCGACTTACTTAAGTGAATTGATTGAATCGGTTCTCAGATATTTGTGTTTATGATTTTTATCCAATGGTTGAAAGTAATTTAAACAATATTTTTATTTTTTTCTTTGCCTTCTTGCCGTATAAAGAGGAAATATGGGTTGATAGAAGTTATTTCTGATGGCTTGATGGCCGATGCCAATAATCCAGTGATTACTGATCTGTGTTTCTAGATTTAACCTGTCATCTATTTTACGCCGTTTCAAATTCTAAACAATGTTTACTATTGTTTGGTGGTTTATTTTTACATATTTGATTTGAATTTACTAGCTTAAAGTTAACAATACAGAATAAAATCACATGGAGAATAACAGCTCCAAACTCTAGAGCGCTTGTTCAATTTAACTGAGACGTTAAAGCTCTGAACCGCAGAGACACTCCCATCTTCCATCTTCCAAGTGACTCTATTGATTCGGTTTAGTGAATTGACTCAGTTAGATGAGTTAGAACCAGTGAGTTAGCTCAGCAAAAAGAACCAAAGCGCTACCTCAGCTTACATCAGCTGAATAAACGATAATTAAATATCAATAGAATAACTTCACGTCTGACTTATGACAGATATTCAATAAGCAAATATTCTAAAGCTCCATTGAGTTTCTTATTTTTGCGTGGCACGATAACATAATCCGTGATTCAAGCTTAACGGAATTTAATCATAATAAGATCAAAGGTGAACACTAGTCATTCTGAACACCTGCTTTGCTTGGAATTCGTTGGGGTAAAATTCAAAAAGCAAAAACTGCACTGGGAAAGCTACACATTAAAGTAGATTTCTACGATAAGCACTAAAAAGTTCGCGATAAATTGCAATAAATAGGAACTCTTTTACAACAAAACCTACACCCACGCAAAGTATACTTTAACTGACGATACGGAAAGCAGGACTGTAGAAGCCGCCGAGCCGGATCTCAGACAGGAAGGTCCTCCGCGTTCGATAACTGAAGAAACTCTGACGGAAGTATCAAGATGGGGAGTATGTACGAGATAAGATCTCAATGTAAAGCCGCACAAGCGCGAAGAATTCTGATTGACAAAGGAATGTTGACACGCCTCTAAATTGTCAACGGATAATATTGTTTTGCAAGCTAGACGGGATGTTTTCATCTCACTGAAAAACAATAAATCGTCTGCTTCAAAGATATCAAGATATCAATGGGACGTTTATTATTTAGAAATAGTTTTATCTAGACGATCTAATACTTGTTGAAATTTATTATGTCTGAACCCTTGAAAATAAAAAGAGAAATTGTATTTCGAAAACAAATTCATTTCGAAAGTAGAATTAACAACACTATTTTATATTTGCAGGCCATCTTTTATAATTTTTTAAATATAAGAGGTTACATACAGGGTGCGCTCATAAAGATATATCGTACTAAATAATATAGGACAGAGTCTATTAACAAAATATGACTTAAATGCTATCAATTTATCAAAATGCTCTCTTTAATGATAGAGAATCCTAATTTCTCAAAATAACACAAAGAATTAAAAAATTTCACCTATTTTATGTAATAACGAAAATATTTAACCTAACCCGGAAAACCCTCTAGTAATCTACATGCTTATCGTTCAGTTTCAATTTCTGATAATGGTTATTTAGTTTCTTTAAACAGATATGTTTCCTTTATGTACCCAAACATTTCTCCAAGCATTCTTTTGAATAACTGTTCGAACTATGATAAGATCTTCAAGAATTGTAATTCTGTTCGATTTTAGAATCGGATTGTTATTCAGTACAACTTGACGAATCTTTCTGCTAACAAACAATTTAACTAATATTGGACTAGTTCTAATATTGATAGAACTAGATTAGTAACCCATCCAGTGTTACTTCAGTATGTTCTATTCAATAGAGAGATTAGATCACATGTTTTTTATGTAACATCCTATTTAGTCAAAGATAGTTTTAGTAAGTGCAGATAATCTTTCTGTACAAGGTTTCCAAGTAGCACCTTTTGATATTTTTACTTGACCCTTGACATACCCTCCACATCAACTTTTTGCTGTCTTCCTGCCCACAAAAACTTTAAGTACTCCGCACTTTCTTGTTGTTTAGAACTTTAACTATAATTTTAATAAATTATAATTACTGATTACAAAGTAACAGCAATAACCAAAAAACAGAAGAAAGCTGGGAAAAACCGGAAAGATACAACACTACTAAAATCTTTTTACATGCTGGTAGGAATCTTGATATACAACAATATCAAAAAGTGACGTGATATCTATGTACATGACGCTTTTTTTCTTCAATTATTTCTGGGTTGGCTTGTTTTCATTTAATTTAATTTAAATTGTTCCTCTGAAAATCGGGGACATTGGAATTGTTATGCGCACGTGGGTAGATAATCCATTCACTTCAGCTAATGTTGCTCATATACATCTGCAAGAACATGGAACATAAAACTGTGTATCTTGGGATCAGGTTGACATTATAGAATTTATTATTATTATCAGTTAAATTGTTTAACAGCAATTTCTCAAGAAAAAACCTCCTTAGTTGACAAAAGGGGTGTTAAATCTGATAAACCACACACTGCGAAAGTCACTTGAAAAATTAAAAAAGTTGAGTTAGTAAATCCTTCTTTACATACTCTTCGTTCACTTCAAAACTTTCTGAATCGGGAATATCCAATTCTGATTTTTACATTTGCTTTATTTTACTTTATTATTATCTTAAAATTTTAAAAATAATAAAGAGGTACTATTTTTATTAAAATAATTATCTCAGAATTTGAAGCTTAAAAAAATTAGAAAAGTCTGACAATAAATTATCGAAATACATTAAATTATTACAATTCAAGGCAGGTTTCAACACACGTTCTTTTTGATAACCACTTGTGACGTTAGGGGGCAGAACGTTTTAAGGGTTACCGTCAATTTATTCCCATTCGCCTAAAAATAATATTGCTCACACTTGTTTTGACAGCGAACTTACTACATTTTCACATTTCAACTTTAAAAAATCGCGAACATTTCTTTTTCTGATATGCAGCTTTATGACGCCAGGAAAAAATTTCCGGAACAGATAAAAAATCACGTTATCTTCCAAGTTTTTTAATTTGTGAAGGTAACATCAAAATAATTATTCAGCAACTTTCCATCTCATCAATTAAATCGGGAAAAGTTACAAAAATCGTATTTCAAGCAATTGTTATTAAGAAAAGAAAATTGATAAAACCCAAATGATCAAAAAGCAGTTTTGTATAAAATATGAGGACATTTATAATTAAGATGTTGCAGTCTACCGTTCGTCCTTTTATTACCGATAAGAATGAAAGTTGAAAGTGTTCCGTAAACATAAAATAAGCGAACACATTATTGTTTCAATTAAAAACAAATTTTCCACACCTTTCAGCGAAATTCACGTTGCACTAACATTCAATTATTCGTCGGGCATGTGTTGGATTTGTTTAAAAACCTTCCCCAACCTGCGCTGTATTAATATAGCAGGGTAAATTGGGGGTGTAAAAAATGATGACTGAAGCAACAGTTTTGTTGAAATGTGGAAGGTGCCAAGGTGAATTGACACCTGAAAAAGGTATCGATTCGATGTTCGTCTTTGTTTTCTTCAATAATTTATTTTATTATAACATTTAATGATGTTGTAATGAATTCTTTTATTATATTCAATATATTCCTATATACAGGGAGCTTCTATTTATGAAGTAAAAACGGATTTCTATTAGGAATTGATTATTTTTGAAAAGGGTTTGTTCGTTTATTGTTTATGTTAAATAATTGCAAGGAATATATAGGAAAAATTAAGAATCTAGTGTGATATCGAATCATAATATGGAGGGTGCACAAGTGCCCACGTCACTGTGTATCAAATCGGCATCCGTTCGATGTACCATGAACCAATGCGCGCGCACCTTTAGCCCGGCCACTCTCAACCTACTTGTTACACCGGAGTTTCCTCTGCTCCGGGATGTTGGCGGGTTAAATGCGGGGTTTTTGAGAAAGCTTGTAGTCATTTAGTTTTATTAAAATATTGTAAATGTGAGTTTAAAGATAAAAAAAACTAAAATTTTTAACTGAATCCGAACAAATCTAAATAAAACTAGAATAAAATAAAAAATTTTATTTTCAATATTCGATGACACCACGATTACACAAAATTCAAATATTAGCATTAAAGCTAAACCAAATCCCAGATTTTATACGTTTATAGGTGTAACTTGTGCATAATGACGTAGCTTCATTCTGCTGTTTTATGGACAATCTCTGGTATGTACTGTATTTTAAGATTTATAACGATTCAAGATTAAAACGTTCTTGATGTTATGATGATATAGTAGATAACTTATTGATTGCTTATGATGACCATTTGTACGTTCTTATATCACATTTTATTGCTTAGACTTTTCATATTGAACAACAAAACACCATACAATGCGTCTTTATTAAATATCGAACCGAAAAATAATTAAAACATTTTTTTATCGAAACCGAGGGCTTGGAAAATTTTAATTTTTGCCTTTTCTCGGAAAAATGAAAAATTAGCACTGAAATATTTCATATATTAAGCCATTAAAACAAGAAAAAAAATTAATTGTGCTTTAGCTGATATTAAAGATCCAATATCGTGTTGGCATGGAAAAAATTACTAATATAAAGTCACCCTTTTGAAATATTTTTTTTATAAGATCTTTCGTATCTCATATTTATTACTACATAAAACAAAAGCTTCATATTATAACAAAAAATATAAAAACAAATTTATTATTGTTTTTAATGCGCATCCAAATAAAATAAGTGCCCGTTAACGCATTAAAAAAATTGCAAATATTTTTTCTTTTGTTTTAAAAAATCTTTATCGCGACATCTATTGAAATTTATATAAATCGTTTATATATTGACAATAATTAGGAAAAAAAAGAAGAAAACAAGAGAATCGCTTGCGTTGTTTTTACCGTTCTAGCCGATTCGCTAATAAATAGCAACCTTAGATCTAATTAAAGACACCTGCAAATTATTACAATGACCAACTTGACATGTAGACAATTAAAACACCCTCCTTTCTGATCAAATCGACCACACGAGTGGATTAAATAAAAAGGAAGTCTTTTAATTGATCAATTTAGACAAAAAAGGTGTTGGTAACTTTAAAAAACTGTTTGTTGTCATCCTTTCGAATTCTCATTGAAAGATCTCAAAATTCATAAAGCTTTTAATTTTTTATTTTGTTTCTTTCAGGGAGAAAATAGCGAGTTCAATCAATAAATAATTCAAAAAACAGGTACTCAAATACTCAAAACATATTCAATTGTCTATTTTAAATTTTCACTGATATTTTTATTGTTACTAAAAAAAGATTCAAAGTATGCTTTGCATTTGCATATTTATTTCCAGTTTTGAGTGTGTATTTTATTCGTACATACATATATCAAAAAATTGACGATCTCAAATAAACAAAACATGTGTATAGTCACTGATTCATGACGAAAATTACCATAGCAACTTTAAATTTCCATGACACTTTGTTTTGTCCATTTCGTTTGCAATGTTGGAAATTCGGATAGCTTTTGTTTGCTTTCATTTTAATTTTTTTTGTTGTTTCATTGTTTGCCTTTTTAAAGTAAACTTCGTCTTTAATTACATACTTATGTAGTATAAAAAACAACATAAAAAGATCCTAATTTACCGCGCCTTGTTTTGATAACGCTTTTGTTTAATTACAAACAAAAATTAGACAAGAAGCTGATTTTCCAGATTTTTCATTTACAAAATGAATGTTGAAATTAAGAATTCGAGAAATTAAATTTTAGCGAGTAAGGAGGAAATATGAGGGTTTGTAAAATCGTTTTTGGTAAAACGACAAATCCTAGAGTTGCAAACTAACAAAGCAAATACATCTTCATGTAAAAGAGGAAAATCCTATCAACCCTTCCGTGTGGTTTCTCTCATATGAAATTTCTTAATAGAACCAAAATTTTGCCATAATATGTCCTTGTAATTAATGTTTTGCCCAACATACTTTACAAACCCTTATGGTATTATTATTTATAAATTTCTAGAAACTCGAAAATTTTATGTTTTCTTCGTTTTTGATAAGTAATTGTGAGTTCCATTAACATACAGCCGTTAATCTGGATTCGGTTACAGCAATTATTGGTACATTTACTACCAGTAGAATGATTGTTTAGTAACTATTTTACTGTCTGAGTATTATCAGAATAATTCGGAGAGTTTCATTTACTAGAAGAGTATCAATTTTTAGTTTTCCTTATTTACAAGATTTTTTTTGTTTTAGAAACTAATTCTCAGTCTGATTAAATTCTTAAATATAACAAATAAAACTGGGATACTTCTCATAATATTAGGAAAACATTTTTATCTCAGCAATTCTGCATTTCAAAATATATAAGGACCTTTCTGTTATTAAGAATGATGAGGAAATTTTAGTACAAGGATTTCCAAAGTCAACAGCATTTAAAGTTATTTCCTGTGCTGGAACGTGCGTGCTGGATCCAAATACAGGAAACTAAGCTCGTCGCATCTCCGGTTAAAAGCTTCAAAAGAAAATAAAGTTTATATATATAGATATAGATATAGATATAGATAGATTCTGTTTAATCATCAATATTTTCCGAAATTATTTATTTCAAATTGCAAAAAAGTGTTTGAGTCGAAAACCTAAGCAAGTATGTTATATTTGTTGTGAGTGAATCATTTGATCATAGAAACGCCGAAGAAAATATTATTATTACAAGGTAACGCATTCTTTTCAAAAGTTTTGCTTGTTTAAATCGAAACTAAAAAAATTGTAATTTTGAAATATTTAGTTAGACCTTAATGTAGTCAAATGACTGAAAAACTGCTCTGAAGAGATAAAAGTTTTGCTTCTAGTGCTTTATGCTCTTCAGTTTTTGTTTGTTACTGATTGTGTCAGTCGTGATGAAGCAAAAATTATCTACTCTACTTATCTGCAGGCCAATATAAGTCAGTACTTATGCTGAATGTATGCTTTTTGCAAAGTACTTTTTGATTCCACAGAAAAAACTTAATTTTGATCGATACTGCTTGGATTTCCAAGTTGATCGATCTACTACTTTTATTAAACTCTTCTGTTTCTGGATAAAGTAGTTTATCATATAATGACCACTGCGTAAAAACAAGCAAGCAACAAAACCGTGTATCATTTCTTTTCGACTCGTTTTTGCGGTACATTTTGACCAACAGGATCAAGTGGTGTTGAACCAGAATCTATATTTATTGAATATACCGTCCAAAAAGCTGAAATCAAGGCGTTACAAAGATTTAGGCAGACCGTCGCTTTTCTGTTTTCTGCTTCGCAAGAGAAACACTAAATATCATGATGATAAACATTAGTTGTTAGTTAGTGACACTTCTTGAGTATATCAGAAAACATAACTATAAAAATGTAAGCGTAGTTTAAAACTTTTTAAATTTGTTTTTATCAACATGGGTAAATTGACTAACTGTAAATTTCTGATTTTTCTGAATCAGCTGTTTATTCTTCAAGACTTTACTTTTGATCCATGTTGACTTCTCTACCTTCATATATTGTAAAACCTAAAGACCAGTCGATTTGATAAAAGGTTTCAAGGTTACACAGTTTTTAAAGCTCGCCATTTTTCTATCTGTTACAAGATCTCTAAATAATTTGGAGAAATTCATTCATCCACAGAACACATTTTAATATAATTAACTTATCAAGATTGGAGTCATTGTTAACACGCATGCAAACTTCCTTAAAGACATTCCCATAAATCAATATCTCGATTAAATACTACTACCATCTGGCTAGTCATCATCAGTTTTTCTTTAATTTACTGCTGAAATTTCATGTCTACTAAAAATTTTTACAAGCCTGATAATCAGTAACGCAGCTTGAATATTCTTGTCATTTTCTACAATAACAAAATCACCTTTAAAGCGGTGAACAACGCCATCAAAAGCCTCAATGAGCGCGGCAGTTCCCTGTGGTAAGCTATCAAGAAGTACGTCTTTGTCAATCACAAGGTCAATGCCAAGATGCTATCGCAGTTCATTAAGAAGTACCCTAGATCGGCAGTCGCCTCCAGCTTTGTCACTTAGATTAAAAGCGAAACAGCGTCCAGTTCATCAATCTAGCCAAAAGTGGCACTGGCGCATCGGCTAGGCAGTCGGAGAAGTCTCGGCTCGTTAACAAACCCATCGCTTCTACGTCCGGCAAACGTAAATCTTTCAGAAAGTTTAAAGTCTGGAAAGAATAGACAGTAGGGCTCTTCGGCGACGTTCGAAAGGAAGACCACGAAACCGATAGAATTTATTGAAGTCAAAAAAAATATCAAAATTCCCAAGAATCCCAGGAAGGTGCCGCCACTCCAAAAAAAGTCGACTATTAATTTAAATCAATCTTGATAAACTTTCAGGGTTTTTTTTGCAACAGCAGTGATCTGTATCATTGCTTGCTTTTGTTTCTCGAAACTGGCTTCTTCTTCATCTCTAGGTTTATGTTTTTTGGGTTGTTGAAGTCAAATACGAACTTTATCATTGAAATGGATGTCATCCAGTAAAAAAATCAAGATATGCACACGTTCGATTCATCTTGCAGCTGTGCAGTAGCAAAAGTTCTTTTTTTATAGTTAGTTTGGGGAGTTTCTTTAATGGCTGTAATGAGCAGTAAAATTATTTAAAAATCCCTAACCCTTATCTTACAAGTTTTCTTCATTTTTGTATCACTGCTAGATTTAAAGTCGATAGAGAGAAATCCCACATCGGTAATGTCTACGTGACATTCAAAATCAATTTTATTTTTTGTTAATGTCCAAAAGGCTGCTCAGAAGATTGCAGTTGTTAAAATATCAGACTACGATGTTCTGTATTTTTCTTCTTATATTCTCGCTGAATAACGGCAATTTTGATGACAAATAGAACTATTGAGCTTGAATAACTTGAACAATATGAACTTGAAAATGTCACCTTCAAGAAACAAGCAACGGAAGATGACGTCGCAAAAGGCAATTATCAGCTCTCTATTGCCAAGAAAGAATAACACAAATGAAACTGACGTTAAACACATTGCCCTGTTTATCACACGAAGGCGCGTTAAGATTTTCTACCATAGACGCCAAACACCATAGCACCGACCATTTGATCTTCTTCATTTTTCGAGTAGCTAATAATTTTGAACTAATTGGTTATTTAGTGTTTAGGGGTGTTTACAGTAGATTTCCAGCATTTTTCCAAAATTTCCAGCGTTCTCTCCAAAACATTTCGACATTTAATAACATTATGAAAGCTCATATCTGTAAATCTGTCTAAAGATTCTTCTGCCTTTAGATTGCCATTACGTAATTAATCTGTTAGTTGGAGTATATTTCCCACCGAAATTACATGCCTAATGGATTATAACCTATGTTTTTCAAACAGCTCATTGCTCCTTGGATATGTTATGTCAGAAATATTTTCAAACAGACAAGTATCTCTAAAAAGTATTACATTACTGGTTATAATTCTTTATTTTATACACAGTAATTTCTAATTTAGTTTATTTTCGGTTTATGGAAACCATAAGATATGAAACCCCTTTTAGACGGACGTTTTTAGTTTATTTATTGAATTTGTTTTAAAAATTTACAGTTGAAGAGGAAATGAAGTCAACAGTATCATACGATCAGCCGATGGTTTTTATCAAAATCACAAAAACACTTTTAACAAACTGAAAACAGCAGGTGAGATTGTAAGCGAGCAACTAGCACAATAAGTTTTGTACAATAGTGGTACATTCTCATTGTGGTCATAAAATAACAGTCTTAGTACACAAATATAGCAAACAAACAAAAGCAAAAAGAGATCTAAAAGAAGTAGCAGACGTTCCTGATAAAAGGTTTTTTTTCAAAGGATTTGGTTGTATGAGAAAAGGTTTCTTGTTAATATGATATGTACGACATTGCATTAGAAAATCACATGTTAGTTTTTAGGATATTTGGCTCAAGTAAAAATTTTTTAAATAAGCTTACCAACTAGCAATATCGGCTTAAATCTGTAGAAGCATTTGTGAAACAAAAAGGAAGAGGCTAGTGGAAGTTCAAACTCTACAGCCTACTACTACCCACATGGAACAGACCTTTGTAGGCACTACTGTAAGGCTGATATAATTATAGAACCGAATCTTATTTTTATAATTATTATAACCTTATTGGAAACTTGGAAGCAATCAGACAATACAATGAAGTGGGCGTTATAAGTTCTAAATTAAACAAAAGACTGGGTGTCAGAAAGTTTTATACGTAATAAGACATTTTCATCTTTATTATCACATGAATATGAATTTACTTTAATTTTTATATTTATGCAGAAATATTTAGTTTTGAAGTAACGTACTTCAAGGTATTTCATGGATTAACCGGAAGTTATTAAGTTCTGTTGGTAGTTTTATGAAGTGATGAGGATTTAAAAAGTTAATGAGATTCTATAATAAGTAGTGCTGATGAAAGCTTCTATGATATACCAAGAAAAGATAATCTAAAACAGAAATTTCTATTAAATTTTAAACAGAGAGATTTCTTATTTTACATAATTACTGCAAGTTTCTGCCACTGCTATGAATTTCTTTATTGGATTTACTTTAATAAACTTTTCGTGACATTCTCCATATTTATGTGATCAAATAAATCTCTGTTCAAGTTAGTTATAGAAGTTACTGCTATCTGATGCATTTTAAGGAGGATTAATACCATACATGTTGCCACAAGTGAACTTGTGCAAGTTGCTGAACATTAATTTGCTGTTGGCACGTGCAATGCTATTTTACTTAATAAAACTAAAGTTAAAATGGCGGTTTCTTAGAAGATTTAGTTTGCTGGTATGAATAGTGTCATCTAATTACAAATTATCAGACAAAAGTCAAGCTTAACAAGGTTTTGTTTCCCCGCTAATTTTTCCAAGCCCGTTCCCTTGACAGCAAAAGGTGCCTCAAAACCTCATCCTATTTTTTACTTTTTTACGCCAATCAAAATTTACTTTAGATGTCATTTTATAAACACAAATTGCTGTACTAGTGCCAAACTAGAGTCCTTCCCCGCTAGTTTTTCCAAGCCCGTTTCTTTGGCAGCAGTGTCTGAAAATCTTGTTCCCTTTTCTACTTTACTCTTCTCCACTCGTTAAAAACGTAAATTGCTGTACTACAGCCAGGCTAGAATCAAAGTTCGCTGTGCCTTCTTTTTCCTCTAATTTTTCCAAGCCCGTTCCCTTGACATTGGTTTTGCTAAATAATGAATAGGAGCAGCGGGTCTGAATCATATTTCAATTTCAGGCTTTGAACTTGTGGCCTAAAGTGTTATTTACTTTACCTTGTTCTTAATGCTTATGAGAAACGTAAGCAAACTTTGATCCTAATAATCTTTTCCCGTGTTGCCTGTAAAATTTCCATGTCCTTAGCGAGCTAAGACAATATGTATGTCTTTTTGGTAGTAAAGATGTTTCTTTCTAAGTGTGTTCTTTTTAAGATGCTTCTTAGTCTAAGATTGGTTTTCCAGAAACTGATTTTTAAATAATGACTCAGCATGTTTTGTTATTGCAATAAAGAAGTTACCAAGATATTTTAGGTTTTGATAGAGAATTTCTCATCTTAAAACCTTTGCTATTGCAGTTACTTAATAATAGTATTGTGTAAGTACAACATCATTAAGTCTGATGATTTCTTGATATTTGTTTGTGATGATTTTAAAAATATTTTCTTTTAGGATACTTGAAAAATTCTTTCAAACTATTAATATTTTTTGCTGCAATCCAAAAAATCTAATCTCGACCTCAAGAATCGTGGCCATAGTTTCTATAGAATGCGTATCTGAAATTTCTTATCTTTTGCAAAATGAACTAAAGATAGTGTTGTCGTTGTTTTATTACAACGATTTGCTGATAATACAACTGAATAATAGACTTTACCAATCACAGATGTTCAGACAATTGAGACACCTACGTGAAACGGTTGTGACTGGTCCGAAACACTTCTTCCAAAGCTAGCCTGTTCTGTACTGAATTCAATGTGCTTCAATCCTATGGTGATCTAGTAATCTTTTTTGAATTACTTTAAATATTCTGCATAGAGGCAGCATTAAGTCATTTTTAAAGCTACGACGGACTTCATTTGACCGTAACTATTTTTACTTATCCCGAGATTTGCTTATCGATCAATCTAGTTTTTTGTATAGAAATCGAAAGCTTCGTGCAAAAAATTTAGATTGTAACCCCTGTTTTAAAAAGAATTTTCTGGTACCCAACTGTCACCGACTTGGTCGACATTCCGACGCATTTTTGAAAGCCTTAAGTTGGGACAGCCAATGTTATCAAGAGTGCGCTGTATTACAGATAATTGTTAGAACAAAACAACAAAGAAATGATTAAGGATTTTTTGGTTTGTTTATTTTACAACTGCTTTTATTTATGTTTTCTTTTTTATTTTATTAGTTGTTATTCTTTTTCTTTTAGTTGATATTTTTCTATTTTCGTATCTTTTGTAGTTTTGGTTTTATTTGCAGAAAGGTTGAATTTGATTAAATAAATGAAACTAAAGTGTAGATTGGAACGAACGGAGATTCAGGTTCGACGGTGCGACGATGGAGAATTCGTTGATCCAGACCTCTTTTTATACATTTTGAATCTGACTGGGCTATGGCTGGTTGGTAACATTACGTAAGATTTCTACGAGTAGTTTTATTTTAGAAGATCGTATGACATAAAAACTGTTTAATTGGCATCAGAAATAATACTTATCTTGCATTTATCTAAGGATCAAATTTACAATCCTAGAATCAGAAACTTTTTAGGGGCCAATTCTTCAAATGCTTGATTTATATAGATTTGACATTAGGAAATTTAAGCCAAATCAGTACCTAAGATCAAAACATGGCATGATTTTGGAGAAGATAGGTTTGGGTATGGACGTCGATCCAGTCGCCAAAAATTCCTCTTACCACTATTTTTTGTATAGATTAGACATAACGACTTACTAGCGAAAGAAATTACTGTCGTTCGTATAATTGCGACTATGTGACAAATAGAAAATGTCTTTGCCAAAAAGAAACGTTAAGAGGAGTACGATTTTAAAAGCTCTCAGGTTTTTTTCAGTAAGAATGGAATAAAAAATAATCAAATTCGTGAAGATTATTATCTCGATATTTATCTGCAGCACTAGAGAAAATCACTGAAGACTTTAGTAAGAACTTTCTATCTTTCGTCCATAGACAAGCACCAAATCAAATTGGAATTATATTTAATGCTATTCTACGCGTGATAGTCAAGTTTCTGTTTAGAGGATATTTGTTTCTCTTCGCCTGGCTCGTAAATGGTCGTTTGTACATTCGATTTTTATGTGATGAAATGTTTGGATAAATGCGAGGCTTACTACTGAGATGAGCTTACTTTCAGAAAAGAATACGATAGGTTTGATCAGAGGGAAGGGAAAGATGCAGGAATAAATGCAAAACAAAGAAATTCACACTGCTCTGTTTTAAGTTATGTGGTTTAGATTCTGTAGCTAGTGGAACTAACGAAAATTTCAAAACTTAGATGTCAATTTTGAAAGCAGTTGAGTTTTTAAGTATGTACTATACCTACCATATGCTTTTGCTGTTAGTAAGAGTCAAATAGTTAGCTTGCACAAATATTTTGGAAAAGCTTCTTTATTGATAAACTTGACATGAAAAGCCAAAAGATACCATGATTGTCCGTCTTGTCCATCCTCAAGCAAGTCACTCATGGAAAATATTCCAGTGTCGTAATAAATTCTTTAGAAAAGTAAACAAAACATAGCATCTTATAAAACCGTTAGGCAAAATTTGAATATTACATTCTTCCAAAATATCTTGATTGATTTGAAACCCTTTTGGAAACATTAAATAATGCATCTTCCGACTGAAGAATCTTCCTGTTGGAGGTTTTGTAATCGACAAACGGAATGAATTTACAGACAAAATGAAGTTTTGCTGCTGAACTAAGAAGAGAAATGGTTGTCTAGAAATTATAAGCGAGGAGAGGCTTAATTCTTGAAAAATCTTTTTGTTTGTAAATACTAAATAATATTTAAGTCAACAACATGATGGTTTTCCTTTATTTTAAAGTTTTTTGTACCTCTTTCACTTTTCCATTTTTTAATTCTTAATTATCACCTTAAAATGTTTTATTTTCTGCAACGTGTCGAAATTCTTTTTAAAGTTTCTTGCATTTGTACGTTCTTTGAGATCTTGGTTTTAGTTTTGTATCGAATTTGTTTCCGTTGTGTTTTATTGCCGCTTAGAGCAGATTTTCTCTTGACGTTCAATATCCAGCCTAACACCTGTTATTCATCATAGTTATCAGCGTCTTATTGTATCGTAGATGGAAGTTGCATCAATTCAACAAAATATTTTTTTCAATTTATTATTCTGCATATAAATACATAAAAACAAAGAAATCTGACGTTCTATTGTTCTGCAAACATAAAAAAAACAAAATTTTTAAAACCTAAGCAAATTTTTGTTATACAGAAACATAAAACCACGCATACAATGAGTTACAACGCCACGCATAACATATCTTAGTATTTCGAAGAGTCTTACATTAGTCTTACATTAGTAAGAAACGCAAAGTGATAAAGGAGGAAAATGAAGTGGCGAGAACTGACAATGAGTGCGTCTCACGCATATAAACCACGCTGCAGTCAATTTCCAAGATAAAGAATTTTCGCTGAGAACGTCTCTCTCTTACTTTGTATTTGGATCCTAAACACTAATTTCTAGTAAAGTAGCGTCTCTTGTATTAAGCAAATGAAATTGAAAACAATTGACCTAAATGCATTTTTCCATTATACATGGATGATTTGATTTAACAACAAACTTTTATTGACTTCTTTTCCGTGAAATTAGAAACCTAAATCACTTTTGTTTGAAACAACCTCATAAATCAACAAATTATCATAGCTCACTTGCGTTACTAAAATAAACGTAATGGCTTTATTAAGTGTAGGTCAGTTCGAGAAGTGAACATGAACACATAATATTCTGCAAACTGTATTATTTTATCGGTTCATTTTCGTGAATCATACAGTATACTATATACACACATGTCCAATATTCTTCGAGTATATGAGCCGTATGGGAGCGGCCTAATACAACTGTGATGTACCGCTATGAATATATTAATATCATCAATGTGTATATAGGCTTTCGTTATCCACCGTTCAATTTCGTTGCCTTTTAGAAAATTGTTTTAACGTATTTACCAAAGTAAAACGGAAGGAAATTTGAACTTTCTAATGGAAATTCATTTTGGATTTTGTTTTAGTTATTTACGAAAGATCTTAATCGTCTGAATTTGTTTTCACAATTTAAATGCCGTAAAATTTAATATAATATATTAACAAAGCCGTCTAATCTTTCGAATCTAAAAATTTACCAGGTCTAACGCGCCAAATTCTTTACGTCTTTGCGTGCCACCTACCTGTTAACATATAATGAGGTATATCATGCTATACATATGTATTTTTCCGTTTATTAAAATTATATCAGATTTATATTTACTATGAGGTCCTTTATCGATATTTAATTAACAAAATATTTCTTCATCTAAAATTACACAAAATCTACAACATCCTCATTAACAAATAAAAAACATAAACGAAATGAATCGCGCAATAAACATTTAAAAATGTCGAATTTCTGGTAACACTAAACAAACGATTTTTCAGCGAGAAGTTTGAGATCTGTACCTTTTTGCCTTATAACTTATTCAAAATTGCGTCCGCATATAGAGATATCAACCTTGACACAAAAATTTATAAATGCCATTCTCTCTCCAGCGATAATTTTATCGATCACACACACTCAAAACAAAATATATAGCCTCTATTACTTGTGTGCGTCTTTTTCAAATTTTATTTCCTACGTTTTTCATTCTACTAACATGTTTAGTATTGGATTTTTAGTTAATTACCACGCCTTCTTTTGATCAAGCTTAAAAGATTTACTTTGTAAAACGCCATCTCTTAACGAGGCGTTTAATATTGAATAACGCATTCTCTTGTCTGTTTTGAAAATGTAATAACGCTGTAGAAGGGTGTTTTATTTTAATAATGCTTTTAATAATTTATAAAATCTGGAAAATAAAAACACGCAAAATGAACTCTTGTAGATTGCAAAATATAAAAAGTTGGCAGTATTTCAAAAATGGTCCATAAAACTCAAATAAAAAAATGTTTGATCAATTTTCTAGATGTTAGATGGCAAGTTTATGAAAGTTACGATATGGGCAATTTTAAACAGTCCCTAGTGTCGAAATTTAATCGATATCAATGTCTTGATGGCGCACAACAAAAACTGCTTTAGACAATAAAACTGTTAGAGCAAACCATTACACAAACTGAATAATAACTATGAAAAAACTTATACAGGGTGCTTTATCTTCGATTACTAATCTTGTCTATAATCTTCAAGACAAGACTCTTATTAAAATATTCTAGACAAGACTTTTGATTAAAACTCTAGAATACTTTCAAGACTCTTGAAAACCTTTTAACTTTATTAGGAAATCCTAATAAAGTCAGTGGCGTAAATAGTAGACGCAAAAGCCCTCAGTACGGGAGGGCCCGAAGGATTTGGAGGCCCCACAGTCGTTTACAGATATGAAATAAAAATAGCCATATAATTAGAAAAGTCCGAATAAGCGAAATTTTTACCGCCCAGTTTATTTTAATTTTCACTTTCAACTAACATTTCTATTATGTAAGTCACGTAGTCGGTTTACTGCAATTTGACGGAAATTACACCTCTGTTGTACTGTTCGTCGGTATTTATGTATTTATTGCACATCGGTGGCACTTAGAAAAAAACCCTCATTCTTGTAAAAAGGCAATAATATCTGTTCCATATCTGTCCAACTTTTACTTTCCTTCTACCCTTAAAATATAAATGCTACCAAGTCGAATAGCCAAAGTGTAATTATTAAATTCGGTCAAACACTTCTAAATTTTATTTTAAAAAAAATAAGTGAAATATTTTTTATTTGTAAAAAATAGAAGTACCAGTGGGTGTTTTACTTGCACTCAGTGAACTACAGAACGAATAGTACCAAAACAACAGGTAATTATTATTTAGATTGATTCCAGATAATAAATAAACAAATAAAGGCTAAAGCCTAATTTGTAATTTGTCTGTTATATAAGTACCTACTACTACATATTTAAAAATACAATGTAGTATAAAATTATAATGAACCTAATATTCAACAGGCACGTATTTGTACTAATAATAACCTACGCCAATTTTATAGACAAAACAGTAAGTAATATAATACCGGCAACAGTGACTTCATTAATTTCCCAGGCTTCTGTTATTATTTTCTATAGTCTAAAAAGACTGTCAAGTATTCTAGAAATTTGTTAATCAAGACAAGACTTAAGGATTTGAATTACCAGAATTAGATTAATACAACTCTTGAATAAATTATTCTAGATGAAAGACGAGAGTAAGCCTAATTCTATATAGACCAGTCTAGACGGCAACACTACTAATTAGCAACAGTGACATAAATCATTTATATTTCTCAATCACTGCTATAAGATCATAATAAGCCTAAAAGTTTATAGTTTCAGGAATTTGTTTATTTGGTGTACCGTTTCTACAATAAGAACATTTTTGGTTCAGATAAAGTTTTGTTATTGTTATTGCCATGACATTTCAGTTCACTAGTTTCTCTGTCTTTTTCCATAGTCAACTACTTTCAAGAGGTTAAACAAAGAATTTAGTACGCCCTGAGGCAAATTCAAACTATCGGGTCCTTACAATTTAATCGCAGGTGCAAGGCTTTTTCGCCAAGGTGTCTTTTCTGGAATTTGTTGCTTTTTTGAAATGATTCTAAATGAAGAAGCTGGATACTGAAAAGCAAGTTACAACTGCAATGCAGAAATTATCAATTTATTTTCAAGATACTCCAAATACCAAATTAGAAAGTGCAGTTTGACCCTATCAGAATTTTTAAAATTATCATTGAAGACGATTTTCCTTCAGGCAACGCATCTGTTGCAATTATCTGACCAGCAAACCTTTTATTGAACTGTTTAAGGTTAAAAAAAACAGAGATCAAGAATTCAAGCTTCATTCCAAAAGGTCAGTTGTTAATATTTATTGAGTAGTGAATAGCGAAAAAGATCATTTTTAACTAAGAAGAAAAATTTTCTGCAAAATCATACAAGATTGGTTCAAAAACAAGAAATATTGGCCTGTTGTGCTTTTATTCGTCCTTTATTCGAGAGGCATCTCTGGCAGTGCTCTTTATAAAATTAAAAATACTCAAAAGTGGATCAAAACCCATAAAAGTTTGAACAAGGAAGCCCGAACTTCGAACTATCACGACTGCGATTTTGTCCTTTAGGAGAAAGGGAAAGGAAAAAGTTGGACTATCTGCAATATTATGGCCAAATCAATAGTTCAAGTTTGGCTGTTATTTGACTTATCTTTTTCAAATTTAGATGATCTCTCAGAGGTTCAACCACAGAACGCTTTACTCGTGATTTTGAGCAGTGTGATGATATACCTCTTACTTCCTGGCGTGCAATTTAAATCTTTTTTGGAGGCTTTTATTCCCCTATACGAGCAGTTATGCTCCCTGAGGCAGTCACCTTATTGGTTTAACGTCTGAATCCGGCTCAGACGGCTGGCTCGATTTTGCTGCTAAGCATGGTATTCATCACAGATTATTGTTTTAGCTGTTTCGGATCTATCCGTATAAAGTTTATAAAACTGTTGAGTTAGAAAAAGACGATAGAGATAACATTTTTCTAAAAAGGTTTACTGTGTTTTCTCCAATAGACATCAAACCTAAACGGTGCTTTGAATACTCTGAGTCTATTTTAGGCAATACAACTATTACCACAAAATAATCTCACGTATCCTGATGCGCACCGGATGCTCAACATATACGCCCATTTTAATATTTTCCCACGTTCTTCATCGACACATCATACTTTACTTTAAATTATTGTGGAGAAAACGCTGCAATGCTTTAGAGAGCTTTAAGGAATTTAGGTGGGGCTCAGACTAGATACTATTGCAACTTATAGTGTTACCAAGTACGACTTTATAAGAATTCTAAAAGTTAAATTTTATATCTACAAAAGTCCAAAGATTTCATATGAGAAAGCGCTCTAATCTCTCTCTCTAGTAATCCGAAGATCAGTGTTTTGTTAGTATTGAAGTACTCCTATTGAACCGTTGACACGTGAAATGCGATGCCGTCGTACGTAGCGTAGAATGATGAATCAAGCGCATCATCGTCATCATCATTATTATCATTCCTTGCAAGTTTTTGCAGTGAGACTGTAGAAGCTTGTTTACGGCTTTATAAGAATAATGTGGTTAAGTTTGAACTGGAGTGATTGAAGTAAGAGAAAACAAAAGAGAAGAAAAAACGGGTCTTATGTGTATGACAACCCGATTCCTATGGAAACACCCAAAAAAGTCAGAATCTTACAATAACCATGGAAATACCCGGAGGATCGATGTTATCATGCAGATTCAGAACCGGAAATGGTGGATTTGCTTCCGCAATTGGAAATGACAGATGGGCTTGGGCGATTATTATATGAGTACGTCTGAGCTAATGGCAGAGATAGTAGGAGATTAGTTGGTTTAGCGATAAGCTATAAGGGTAGAATATAGAATCGAGAACATTATCAAAGGCAAGGTAGAACCGGAAGGTATTTCATTTTGAATTAAGGCCTTCTTCAATAGTTTCCAGGTCTATCGTCTTTGTTACCTAAGGACTTTTCAGAGATTTGAAGCGCGCATCCATTGGAGCCACTTCATAACGGTCGCAAACTTCCATCAATGGCTGATTGTCTTACAAGCCGAGAATCTTCTTGCTGCTGGCCTTCTCGTTACTTTGGAGCAGCTTGATCAGACTGTGGTTGAGAAACAGGTGAGTTTGTAGTCAATAACAGGTCTAACATAAGACTTATACCTCTAAAGAAGTGTGCGGAGTGGCAGCCCGGAATAGCGCAGCAAATTTTAGAAAGCAAATCGCTGTGCCTACTACCTACTACTATGGTAGATGGTGATCGAAGGAGAGAAATTGAGAGGAAAGTTCCAGGAATTCAAGCGTATGTTGTCGGATTTGAGTCTTGGAACTGTTGCAAAATGCTTATGTCAAATAGTATTTTAAGCTTTGGCCAGACAAGGCTTAAGTTTCTATCAATTCTTCAGTCAGAAGTGTTTCCGGGAGAGGATTCTGGAGCCAGCATTTAGATGTTGTAACAGAGGAATGTTATGACAGAAAGAATTAATCCTTGGGGGACTCCAGCAAGAAAAGTGAACACTCTTAAGAGGTTTGTCTGACTCGAACTTGATATTAGCGATGTGGTAGGTAACTATTAATCAAGCGAGCAAATACCAGTCAGTGGTGACTATATTAAGTGGCGCTATTAACAGCAAGATATTGTTTCTCTCCTACAGTTTTTATAGATATTGAATGCATTGTAACAGCAGAGCTTTAGCCCTACTATAAACAACATCGTGCTGAGTTAAGCGTCATATACTGCTTTCTTGAGATATTTTAAATGAGATCCAACGATATCAAAGGCTTTCGCGTTTGAGTCACTATACAACAACGTCGTTTCGGATAGAACCGTATCATTGTTATACTAAAAACTACATTCAACGTTTCATAAAGTACTGGATGTGTGAACCCACACTAGAAGGATGAAAGTGTCAAGCCAAGCCATTCTTTCTGCAAAACTTAAAGACCTCTTTAGCCATGAAAAGGAGCATTTTAATTGTGGTAGAACTCTGTGTGACAGTCGCTGGATGTAGTCAATAAAAAAAGAAATGTTTAGTTTGGTCAGTGGATGGAAAAAGTGGAGGTTAGTAGACTATAACGATAGCGGCAGTCGTCATACAGATGTTTCTGATGTTATAAAAAAAAATTTAAAATAAATAAGGAATCTTCAAACAATATTTTGTGTTCTGTCTCATGTTGAAGTAGAATTTGGCTAATAAGTTTGAAAATAGTTTTAATTTTGTATTTCCGTCGCATGAATATACAGTAAGAAAGTAGTGGGTATGAATGCGGTTGTGTTCTGGGAAACTTACCTTAGAAAACAGTCAAGATGTTATTTGATAACCTTGTTTATACCTTTTCCGTTGTAATCATTGTTAAGAGAAGCATTTCGAACATATTTTAACTCAATTTGGATGCTGTTAATTATAGAATGCTTTTGTATCGGGTGGTGGTGGAAATTGGTATGTAGATATCCGTCGGTGTGCCTAGACTAACGGTATATTGCGTGTTCAAAACTTCCATCGGGAAGAAAAAGGCAGACATTATTGTCAACCTCCATGGCAAATTTGATATCTGGATGTTGTTTAATTGATCCAAATGATATTTTTTTATAAACTTCAGATGCAGAAAATGGGAAAAGATCTACATTGATTGTAGCGGTTTTTTTTATTAAAATGCACATAATATAAAAATATCAATTTATTATTGTCTTTGCACCAATCTGTGCTTGAAATACAGAAGTGTGATCGCATCTGCAATCTGTGACGATTTACAGAGGAAAAACAGCTTTAGCGCTGACCGCTGAGAAGAATTATGTAGAAAGATAAACGAGATAGATAATATGTGGATTAAGAAAGCGTGGGGATTAACCCTCGTATGTTTACAAACAGATATTGTTACATTTTTTTCATCTAATCTCTCTTATGCAACAATATTTTAATTTTATGGTTACTAAAATTTAGTCGTGTACGACAATGGGAAAACTAAATGAACAAATAATGATATAATTTCAGTTTCATTTTCTTTATAGCCTTCACATTTTTAAAAGAAAACTCTCTAGTAGACCCATTAAATCTAAGCCCACATTCTAGTGAATGCCGTGCACGTTTAAATTTAATATCCAACCGATTTGACCCAGACAGCAATCTACGGTTTGAATTGAGCTTAAACAAAATAATCCAAATATTACTAACTTTAATTGAAGATATAATCGATAACAAAATACAATTTTACTAAGGAGTTTAAATATGAAAAATAAATCGTAACGTAACAACTGTTTATGGGTTATTCATCTTGGCAGATTTCTCCCTTTAGCCATTCGTGACGCATCATAAATTAATTTTCAATTGATCAGCTGAAATAAGAAAATATTAACAACGAAAGGCACTTTTAGTGTAGAAATATTTCACTTGACCTTTCCAACTGGCTTTATACATTTTTAGAAAAGGGTCGAAAATTAATCAAATTTTTAATTGTGAACATCCTGCATAATATAGTATATGAATTTTATTTTCTTTTTTTTTTCGTGTCTCTTTTATACGTCCTATCTATCTATTCTTGTAAAGGTCAAGATATGCAAATTGAGTTTATTAAATTTATCATAATAAAAAAGGTCAACCATTTACATGCATTTTAAAAATCGAATGACAAAGAAAAAATCAAATTTTCATTGGAAAATAAGGTTTGGATAGGAGGCTTTAGACGGAAAAGGATTTTCCAATGTACTATAAAATATTTTACACCGACTTTATTGAAATGGGGCCACACCGAAGGATACATCGTAATGCTGCCAAAATAGACGCAGTATTTGCTGAAATGAAACACATAGGTGAAACCTTACGAAATAATACGTTTAGGGGGCTCCTTTTTTAGTATAAAATGTGGTTAGATATATATCTGATAAAATCACGCAGGTGTTAAATATATATGTATGGAAACAGATTTGAATATACGATAGGGACTTTATTTTCTATAGGAAGACGGAAGTAAATATGTCCTATACCGAAAATTTCCCTTAAAAAACTGTTCACGGCATGTCTCGCGTGTACAAGTCTTTGTTGAGTTTTTGTTTTTTTCTTTTTTGTAGTTGTTGTTGAAAACAGCTGACAGTCTAGTAATAATAATAATAAAAGAACAAAGTGCTTCATAAAATAAATAAAATCTGATTACGAGCGTACAGCTTCATGATAATACACTAAGAGGTCTTCAGATTATTAACTCAATCTACAGAGAGCTAGGTATTTAGAGAGGGTCTCAATAAAATATCAGGGATATATACGAGGTGCGTTTGAAGTGAGGTGACAACTTGTGCTTTGACTATTTCTACTTGTTTTATTATTGTTTCGTATGAAAAATGTCATTTTAATATTCACTGTATTCTCTTATTCTTTAATGTTATTTAAAAACAGATATATTAAATAACTGTTTTTAAGAATGTCAACTTTCCAAAACGCAACTTTACTACAATTACAAAATAACCCAACAAAATCTTGACATTCGTGTCCAGACTCTAATAAACAACCATTGACATTTAGAAACTCTCATGTAAACCACTTTGAAGATTTATTAAATGATTACTGATGCAGTTTGCAATTGTTGAAATATTCATTTGTTTTAAGAGCAGTCTACTACTAGAAATTCGATTGTTCACCATCACGGAACATCTGATTTCTGTACTATCAAATTTGAAAATTTGTAACTCTGTTGATTTTCAAGATTAAGAGATAAAACTTTACTGATCCTTTGGCTAAACAATCTAAACATTTATTAACACTTGCATCAGCATCAAAATAAATTTTTATTATACAACTTAATAGTCATCGCATTAAGGTTATTTGAGAGTGGACAACTGAACGGGAATTAAGGATCGTCTCTATTTGCGTTAGTATCATATACAATTGTTGCAAAAATGATTTTATCCAAGTATGCTTTTCAAACAATATTTAAACAATTTAACTGTAGCCTTCCACATACCTCCGGAATGTGGTGTCTCGCATTCGGAAAAAACTTTGCAGATCATAAACCTTTTCTAGAAGTATTGTTCCGCACCTACAAAGCTTTTTGCGTTGTCATACATTTTTGTAAGATGCTTCCGACTTTATTCCGTTCGTCTATAAGCTAAGATTTTGTATGCATTTGACTTGTATGAATTGGTCCCCTACATATCAATACTAGTGTTTTACGATTAAACGAGTAAATTTATGTTCTGATGGCAGAACTATCGGGTGTTTACTGTTATATGCCAGGTTCGCATTTTGAGAGGTCTCTCTACACGTATGAGTCATTTAAGACCCAAAAAAGCAAGAAGCGTATACAATCTGGAAATTCTTTTACGTGCACACGTCAACTATCTGAGTTTGAAACCAACAATCCACACTTTCGTTTAGAAATAGTGCAATACGATTGGAAACAAATATTTTTCATTACTTGGTTCTGCTGATAGATGCGCTGAAACATTGATAGAGTTGATCTAGTATGTTTAACGAACTCTGAAAGTAGTCGTTACTGAATTTGCAAAGTCTGTCTGTCCGCATTTTTTTAATTTTGAAATTTTGACTTTAGATTTGGATTCTACATATTCGTTTTTTGATATCTCTTCGGGAACATGGTCAAAATGGCCGCCAAAATTTGAAGATATTGTAAAACTGTTACTCTAATTCAGTAACAAAACGGAGTTCGTTGTGGTTATGCTTTGCATTCCCAGATGTTTTTGACTGAACTTAACAAACCTTAGTGACCTTGTACAGACAAAAGTGCTTGGCAAAATTCAAATCGAGAGAGTGAAACCGACTTAACTGGCTCTAATCGAGATGTCAGTCACAATAATTGGGAAACCACCATAGGCTACGCCAGATAATCGTTTTTTTTCGCAACGATTTTCTTGTCAGAAGAAAGATTATTGCCTAATAAAAAAGATCATTTTGAGAATTCCAATTTTAATGTTTTCAATGTTGTTTATTTGATACGTAGATAAGTTAGTTTTAGATTTCTTGCTATTGGATATTTTTTGAATCATCATTTAAATCGATCACATTGTGTCATGTGTTTACTTCCATAATACGGTCGTTCTTGTAAATGTCGTTTACAATAACATCATGGTTATGGGTTAAAAAAAACTTACAAAGAAATTATCTTTCAATTACCTTTAAGCTTTTGGTTAATTCGTAGGAAACTGGAAATCTTTATTGATCTACATAATACTATGTGGAATAAAATCGTCCAGCATTGCAAAGATTGCTTTCATAAATACTATCATGCTGTTGAAAGTCTTAACTAACCAGTTGAAAGTTTGAGAACTTTGTTAATCTACATAGTATATGAAAGACAACCATTGCCATTGCAACAATATCTGGACAACTTTCCAAGAAATCATCGTGCTATTGAGAGTTTCGGGTCACAAGTCGAAAACTAGAAAACTTTGTTAATCCACATAATAAGTAAAAAAGAAACGACGTAGGATAACTTCCAAAGAGATTTTCGTGCTTTTAAGGCTGTGAATAACCGGTCGAAGACTGGAGAACTTTGTTAACCTACATAATATGTCGAAAGTAACTATAGAAGATTTTAAAGAAATTAGTGTGCTGTCAGAAGTCTCGAAACCAATCAGAAACTGAAAATACATGGAGAAGACGACATAGGATTGCAGTAATTTCTGGACAACTTTCAGAGAAATTATCATGTTACCAAAGGTCTCCGGTGACTGTTCAAAAACTGTGGAACTTCGTTAATCTCCATATTATGTATTGCAAAAATTGCTTTCAAAGAAGTTATCATATTCTAAGTCAACCAGCCGAAAATTAGGAAACTTTATTAGTCTATGCAATACGTGAAAGAAACATTGCAAAGTATGTGGATAACTTTTAAAGAAAATTATCGTGCTATTTTTGGTTCTACGTAATAAGTATGTAGAAAAAACCACACAGCATTCCAAAGATTACTTTCAGAAATGTTATCGTGGTCTTGAAAGTCTCAAGCAACCAGTGGAAAGTTTTAGAACTTTGTTAGTCTACCTAATATATGATAAACTAGATTTCCAGACAGGACTTGATTGGGAAAATCTCTTGTTTTGGACCATTTTGTAACCCGTGAGAAAATCAGAATTGGAAAATTTATTCGTATTGAAAGATTGCATTTATTTCCATTGTTAATCCTTTTGGAAGAGCTTTCGGAGGTATGTGATTTTTTATAAAACCTTCTTTGATAACGTTTAATCAACTATGCATAAGATTTTTCTCTTCTCTATATATTTTTACTGTTTGACAGTTATCTTGCTATATTTTCAGATTAAGAATTTTTTTCTTAAATCAATAAAAGATAAAAACTGGTTACTAATATTGAATTATTTTCGTTATGTAGCACAATATGAGACACCCCATACATAATATTATTGGTTATCCAAGTTAGGAGCTGAGAAGCAATCGAGCAACTTCCAAGTCCGCCTTTGTAGGTTAGGGTTAGATTATAGATTTCTAAACATAATTCTAAATTTATCTCAAGCCTTTGCCTCGATGAATCTCTAATAGAGCGTTCATAAGTTATGCGAATTAACGACATAATATAATAAGGAAGATAATGATTTCCTCCCATTTCACAAGATAAAATCGAAGGGGTTGCTTTTATTTTAATTACTTTTTTCTCACTCTTCCCTCTCCTTAATCTAATTTTTTTCGATATTACATTAACTTTAATGTAAAAAATAAATTCATTTAGGATAAAAAATACATAAAAAATGTAAAACCGTTGCTAAAAAATCAACCACATTTTGTGTTGCCTCGTTTTAAAAGGCTCAGTAAAAGTCATGTAAAAGCGTCAAAAACGTAATGTTAACCTAAAAAGGGTAAATTATAAATTATGCAGTAATGCCGAATATTCTGCCGGCAAGTAAATAAATTGAGTAGTGATAAAGAAGAGCCCTGTGGATTTATAAAGTCTGGAATATATTTTACTTGGGCAAAAATAAAATTTCGGAAGTGAAGTTTTTTTTTAGTTTTTCCACGTGAAATTTTAATATTAAATACAACCGTATGACATTTTCTTAGGCGAATGGGAAAAAGTATAGAAAATATTATTACTTTTTAATATTCCTTCTCTTTTCGTTTAAGTAATATTTGAATTTAAATACAGCATGTCCTCTATGTCATGCGAAACCCTAATTATTCAAAGTAGGCTACACCTTATACTTTTCATATGGAACTTTGCAAATTATATTACCTCGCTGACGTAATACAGTAAAACAAACGAAACTTTAAAGTACAGTTACGGCAAACAAAACAAATCTTTTCGCAGCTTCCTACGGGAACAACAACGGTAATATACAAGTAAATGTAAAACAAGTTTGAGGACTTACTTAGATTAGTAGTTTAAGAGGTTTCAGTGACTTGCGTGTAGATTAGTACAACTTTTTTAAAAATATGCTATTACATTTTGTTTAACCGTTTCCACTCATGACTCATGAGTGGTAAGTTCAGAAAAATGCAAATGAAGGAAATTATTCTTTGCATTTAAAAGTTTTAATTATCATTGAAAAAATTGGATCTCGTTACAATAATTTAATAAGAACTTTAGCTTTTGCAGAATTTAAGACAAAATGATAGAAATGAGAATTTAATATCGGACAGTACTCAAAGCAATCAGCTGCTTCACAGACTACAATAATTCATATCGATTAATGCAAAAATTACTAATGAAAAAAGATGTTTAATTAAAAGAAGATCCAATATATCTCGAAGGTTGCCTTTTTGCCTTGTCTGACTTTTAGTATAGCTCGCACCTTTTACCGTACAGAGTACAGTTTGCAAGCATGGACGGTATAATCCACTCACAGTCGTGAATCCACCATAAAACTAGTGAAACTTCAAGTTTCAAGCCTCGACACAAAATGCAACCCCATTATATGCTGAAATATTTTTTTTAATTTAAAATCATTCTGGATTCACAAACTTATCATTTAACGTGTCATTATTTAAATCTGCATCTTCTTTCTTACTAGTCATTATGTTTTTGCAAATTCTCTGATTTTTCCAAGCATTTAGCACTTTGCGAAGACTCAAATTCTTGTGCGTCAACGGCCTGCAGATTTCACAAGTTTCTGTAGTGCTCTCAGTTCTCTCGAGTTCCCAACTTCTTACAGGGCTTTACGTTTTCACTAATGTATGGATTTTCTTAAAAGTTTGGGTTCTTCAAAATCCCTGCGAATTTCTATATTGCTGTGGACTTCGGAACTAACCCCAATCCTAGTAGAATCAAGTTCAATGCCCCCGAAAGTGTAGATTGTTACCAGACATTTCCCATATATGGGCATCGTGATAAGCGAAAAAAACCAATTGAAATTGTGCTTGTGATCTAACAGTCCCATAATTATAGTTTAAAAAGCTCTAACATAACTTAAGTCAGTAGGACCATTGGATTGTTTTTCGACAAGTAAAAACACTCATGACGCTAGTAGTCAAAACGTAAGTGAATGAAAAATCCAAAAGGGGTTTTTAAAAATATTTTTTCTAATGCTGTTTTTGACATCCAAGATTTTTTTATCAGGAACTCCAGCAAATAAAAGCTATCGAATCTCCTAAAATCTGCCACCAAGATAATTAAATTTTTGCTTAATCTAATGAAGTTTGAAAGACTAAAACGTACAACTTTTAGAATTAGTTAGAAAGATGATTAAGATTCAAACATCTGAAAAGCCTACAATCATTTCTGGTACCTTTCAGGCACAATGGTGTCAAAAGAAAGATCAGTAGCAAATACAAATGCAAATCTAAATTTGAGAACAGTCTACCGGTACCATACATATCAAGCAATAATGAAACAAAAGAAGTCTGTAGGAATCATAAACTATACAGATAATTGTCCAACCAGGAACTTGTGTTCGAGAGAATTCTAATTTCTCTACTATCACGAATTCAGCCTTTTTCCAAGGTTTGCGTGCTAGGGCTATATCTTTTAGTCAGTTTTGCAGTGCCGGTGGTAGCTTAGAACTAACCAGCCTGGTTTGAAAATAGACCCAAGGAACTTTGGTTTTATGTTTCTATCTTGATGCCCAATAATTTTGTTGACCAGATAAAATTTCTCTATTATGTCCCATAAATCGACCGTATGAATCATATGAAGAAACGTCCAACTTATAATACCAATGTTCACATTTGGACCATGTGTAAAATGGGAAAGCCACTAATTGACTGTTTATTTATTAGAAGAAGAATACTCTTCTTGGATTCAGTCAATCAATAAAGCAAATAAGCTATCGGAACGGATTAATGTA
The DNA here is from genome assembly GCA_011009095.1 of Ignelater luminosus. Classification (NCBI taxonomy): domain Eukaryota; kingdom Metazoa; phylum Arthropoda; class Insecta; order Coleoptera; family Elateridae; genus Ignelater; species Ignelater luminosus. The sequence goes on from VTPC01090706.1 coordinate 119,249, forward strand.
CAAAGTCTAACAGTAAAAAGAACAAAAAGAATAAACTGTGTACATATACGAAGAAGAAGCAGTTCAGATTTACTCTGTAAAACTTGAAAGAAGAAACAGCTACTCCGAACAAACTATGTACAAATTTCTTCTGCAGAAACCAAAAGAAGAAATAAAAGTTTTTAATAAACTTTTAGCGAACTCAGGCCATAAAAGATATAAAAACAAAACACGAGGTAAACAAATCTTTTACTAATTTGGAAAAAAAATGAACCATCATAATGGTTTACACAGATGCAAGTTATAGAATTAGTAAACTAGATCGTAATCGTACTCAAAATTCAGTAGACTAAATTCTGCCGCAATTTAGTCTGCGGTAAGAAGAAATTCAAAATGAACTGCACTCTAAATAATGAAAACTGATGAATGCAACAAATGGTTGCCAGAAATCCAAATGATCTTTGTTGAATCTTCTGAAATGGGGGGTCATTCTAAACTAAATCTGTATAAAAACAAGAAAACCCAATCACTGGAAAAAACAATAGGAGACCATGCTAATAATACTGATCTTGTCATCAAAAGCATTTTGTTTTGCTGCAAAATTTTTATGATTTGTACTAATTTGTACGGATGACTTGAATCAGATTTTAATTGTAGCCTCTCACCTATTGTGGTATCATCAGATACAACCAGTGCTGTGCTGGGGCCGGCTTGATCCGGCTCGTCAGAGCGAACCGGTTGTTAAACAACGATTATTAAAAATTAAAAATACACAAAATGACTATTAAAGAAATTCTCAATAATTCAATACCTACTATTATAATAAAAGAACTTCGTTGTTTGTGTATGCGTTTGGGCTGATGAGTGTACCTGACCTAGTCTGTGGTGTCTTGCGCACCCCCGACTCACAACTTGGTCCGTGGGGTGGGATCAACGTTCAACCTTCAACGCCAGCACTTTAATTTCAGTTTGTCTCAACTCTCAAAGGAATGTTTGCGCATTAGTGCAATTACTTTTGTAATTTGTGGTGCAAGATGCAATAGCAATTATAGTCTTAACAGCGGATATTGAACTTTAAAGTGTGTTGCTGTTTGTGATAAAACTAACACAAACAATTATGTCAAAAAGACAAGGTGATTTATTAACTCTTTTAAAGGCGAAAAATAAAAAAAACAGACAATACGAACAAAACGGAAGCGAATTTAGAAGCCATTGAACAACCAACAATTATTGAAAAAAAAAGCTGAAGAACCATTGTGTTCGTTTAGGGATGAAATAAGTAATCTTGCTTATCCAGACTGCTGGAATGAAAAGGCGGTAGCTTTCTTTACAGAACAATATAAATATAAATATTCGGTAACTGCAAATGGCAATAATAAAACCAGTAGACAAGCTTCTCCAAGGAAGAAAATCAGGAAACACAATCTTTCTCAAGCACATGGAAAGATTTGTTTTGACGGCGCCAGTTAGAAAATTTCCCTAAAATAATCGTTTGGCACTGTTGAAATCATCGCTTGCAATTATCACTCGATGACTCAATGTCTGAAATAAAACACGTAAAGCATTTTAAAATATTTCTGGATAAAATTTACTCCATCTATCACCAATCAAATAAAAATCAATCCGAGCTAGAAACTATAGCTAAAGAAACTTGAAATTGAAATTATTAAAATTGGTCGAGTACTGGGACCGCGCATATTCTGCATTATATGTTATATGCATTTTTGTCATTCTTCTTCTCACTCTGGTATGGCAAAGAGATTAGCTAACATTAATTTCTTGCAAGACCTCACTTTAATGATTGACATTCTTGAGGAGTATTCATTACTCTCGACTGCCCTACAATCAAGATCAACTATCATTCTAAAGCTCAAAGGTTAATCAAACGTACCATAAGAGCATTGGAGAGTTTAAAGATGGGTATTGGAAAGCACGAATCTCAGGTTGAAGATTTGATTAAGTCAGAGAAATTTAAAGACATTCCGTTTAATGGAAGTATCAAATTTATTGTTCTGCCTATGACTATGTTACTGGAAAATATAATTCAACACATGAATGTACGTCTTTTATCGGACAGAAACAATAATGAGGAAATCTTTCATTATTTCGATTTATTAGAACCAGCCTTATGAAGAAATAGCATCACCATGGACAGCTGCTGAAAGATTTAAACGATTTTCGGGATTTTGTTGACAGTAATATAGAATCAAAGAATGATCCAATCCCTGCAACTATACAAAAAGCCAAAAAGATCGTTAGCACTATTGCAATCAGCAGTGCTAAAGCTGAAAGAGGTTTCAGTTTAATGAATGTAACATGTACGAAGGTGAGAAGCAATTAACAGTAGATCACATATTAGATCTAATGACAATAAATCTGTTGGGAAAAGAGTTAGTGGATTGGGATGCAACTCCATTTGTAAACTCGTGGTTAAATTGCAATAGCAGGCTGGCTACAGATACACAAGTTCGACAAAGAACTACGAAAGGAATCTGTGAGAATAGACTAGCTATATGGAATTTACAGTAAATTGCAATGTACCAATATATTACCTATATTTTAAGGTACTATCATTTAATATAAATGTTACATTTTTTTATATCAGTAAAATTTATAATAAACTTATGTGTTTCTACTTTCTATTACGTATGTCGCGTAGACGTTTTTTTTTTCTAAGAGCCGGTTGTTAATCATTTACCAGCACACCACTGGATACAACGTATTTAAAGTACTTGAGCGTTATTCATTGAATGGTAGAAATAGACAGAAATGGAATTTGTCCAAATTATTGTTGCGAATACAAGCAAGTTCTGTCTTATGTTCTCGTGTATGAAGGTTGTAATTTCTTCACTAAACAAAATAAAACAAAATGTGAAAATCATCATTAACATATAGTGCGTTCTTATTATTAAACGACCTGAAAGAAATTTTGGAAAAACCAATTTAACAAAACCAATTTTTTTGACTTTTTTAAAAAAACCTTCTCAAAGCTGTTTGATCCAGAACAGTCCTTCTAGTGTTACCTAAAATATATGTGTTGTGAGACTAATGGCAATTAAAATCAAGGATTGCTTGTACAAGTAGTGTAACGAGCTTAACATTTTAGGAAACAAAAGAAAGATAAAGTAAATCACTTTGAAAGAAGTTAAAAGATTCTTGTTCATAATTTTGATAATGTCATAAACCTGCCGGTTTATTTGAAATTTTGCGAACTCGTCTGGTAACGGTTTCCGAAAGCTTGACGTGAAACAATGTTGTTCACTGTAGAATCCCCAGAAAAATGCCAATTGAGACATCAATCTCAAGATTTATCCAAAGAGGGAAAGTAAGACTGGCGCAATGAGGGAAGGTAGCTGTCGTGTGTGTTTAGCTACTACTTAAATGACTCATGGCGGTGGTAGAGCAACGGCTTTGCGATTCAATGTGCGAAGGGGGGTATAAAAATTTTTAAGTACAACATTGCAAATCTTTCTTTCTTTAGAAATTATAAAAATTTAAATTTTAAAAAGTACGAACTTAAGAAAATGGAAGGGTTTGTAATTTTGTATGTTACCTTTCCAATTCACTAAAAACAATGAATATTTACCAACTTACTAAGGTATCCTATTCTATTAATTATTAAAGTTACATTTAAATCAGTCAGTGTGAGCAACACAAATGTTTAGTACCAAATAAAACACACGGAAAACAAAACAATGCGTGTTTTTTGTCACACCCACATATCCAGTCATTTTTGAAATAAACACTTCTATTAAATTTTCTAATTCGTCCTTTAGATTTCAAAATGTGTTTTTTTAAAAGCTCACGTAACACATCGTTCAATAAGTCCCGAGACTAACAACGAAAACAACATTTTTTTTTCAAAAATCATTTTTATTCATCAATATAATCTCCTTTTAGAGTGATACAATCTTTCCAACGCCTTTCCAACATTTCTATACCATGTTTATAGAAGGATTTATCCTTTGCTTCAAAATAGGCTTCAGTTTCGGCAATGACCTCCTCATTCGAGCCAAATTTTTTTCCCTGGAGCATTTTTTTGAGATCAGCAAAGAGCCAGTAGTCGCTGGGGGCTAAATCTGGCGAATACGGGGGGTGGGGAAGCAAATCAAAGCCCAACTCGTAGATTTTTGCCATTGTTTTCATGGACTTGTGGCATGGTGCATTGTCTTGCTGAAAAAGGATTTTTTTCTTCTTCATGTGCGGTCGTTTTGCTGCGATCTCCTCCTTCAAACGTACCAACAAGTCAATATAATAATCACTGTTGATCGATTTACCTTTTTCCAGGTAGTCAATGAAAATGACGCCATGTGTATCCCAAAAAACAGACGCCATGACTTTGCCAGCAGATTGCTGCGTTTTTGGACGCTTTGGGCGGCTTTCGCCAGCCATGCGCCACTCAGATGATTGCCGATTCGACTCTGGAGTGAAATGATGTATCCATGTTTCATCCATGGTCACGTATCGACGCAGGAAATCCTTTTTTATTGGGAGTAAATAGCGATAAACAGCTCTCTGAATCGTCGATTCGTTGCTGTTTTTGTTCCATTGAAAGCAATCGCGGCACCCACTTGGAAAAAACCTTTTTCATGCTCAATTTTTCATGAAGGATTGTAAATACGCTTCCAGATGATATCTGTGTCATTTCTGCAATCTCACGGACCTTTACTTTGCGATTTTTCATTACGATTTTGAATACTTCACTCACATTTTCCGGTGTAACGGCTTCCAAAGGCCTACCTGAACGTTCCGCATCGTTTGTATCCGTACGACCACGTTTAAACTCAGCATACCAACGACAAATCGTTGATTTGGATGGAGAGGGCTTCTACGGTGTTTTTACCCATTAAAAAACAATGTTTTATCAACACGCGAAACTCGCTTTGTTCCATTTTTCAAACAAATTACAAAGTGACTTTACTCTAACCTCGATAACTCTGCTGTTTGTGGTCCAATCGACGTGAAATTTTTACACGTTTCATGTGAAGGTTCGCACTCTAGGGAAACGTGGCTAGTTTGGTACTACTAGCACCATCTCTGGGTTAGTCTCGGGACTTATTGAACGATGTGTTATTGCGTTCATATTGTATTTCACGTCATCTTTCAAACCGGGCGTAGCGTAAGTAACACGACGCACCCGCACCACGTATCGATGTTGACTGGACTGCAGGAGCGGGAGCCACTTCTACCTTGGCTCAAGTAGTTTGCTAACTCCGAACACCCCCCTCCCTCACCCGCCAGCCCCCGCTGAAGCCGATAGCCGCTTAAATGCGTCGGAGCCGCACTTTGACTGGCTTCAAACTTTTGTTTTTATCATTTTGTATGCGCAGTGTTCGCTTGTTCACTATATTTAGATTTATAAAATAGCAAGTTTTAATTTTTTAATCTCTGGTAAAGGTCAGACTTTAAAGGAGAAAATTTTAAGAGTGTAAATTATTTTTATCAAATTGGAAAATGAAATGTCTTTGTGGTGGTTGGCTCCTTATGACAGGCCGCCACTGCCGGACATGATTATTATTTGTTTAAAAATACCGTTTTTAGTTTATTAAATTTCCTGCTCATGTAATAAGTTATAAACTGACTGAAAAGATAGGATAAAAAAGCATTGTAGTCGCAATCGTTTAACGCCAGAACATATCCAACATCAAGTAATTAAGTAGAGAGCAAAAGAAAAACACCAAGTCAGAGTATTTTGAGATCTTTAAGAGAAGCATTTAAACTAAATATGATTCTAAATTTTATCATTTTCATACACCGAAAAAACAGAATCTCCCGTCGGTGAATGTATGTTAGTGCATTTTAGATATCTTGTTGTTCTAAAGGATTAAATTCCTAAATTCAAAATATTTGTCAATGTCAATCCTATTGAAAAGAAGGAACAAGCAAACACAATAAACATTTAACAGTATTATTGAACTTTTATTAAAATTGTACAAGACAAATTAATAAATAACGGTTTGGGCACTCCTGCAAAAGATCCAGTCTTGTTAGACACAAAAACTAAAAGTTGCGCAAAGGTCGATTAAAACTTACAGGAGACTTCTAGAAACTGACAGTTCACTCCTTCTATACGCAAATACGAAAGAATCTACATTTAATCAATGTAATTGGCAGAGATCATTGTTTGTCGAATATTAAGAACTTTTTGGTAAATGACATCAGGAATTTCTTATTGTGAAACCCTATCTTTATTCTATGACAGCTCATTAAAAAATCTACTGGGTATGACAGTTTCTTGTATGTATGTTTTGCATTGATAATAGTAAAAGAGCCCGCAAGATGTAAACTGGAAGCTGAGGAAGATGTAGAAGAGCAGGACATGAAGTTTGCATATCTGGACCATGGTTAGACCTATAATGGCGTATGCAAACGATACGAAACCTGAAACATAAATAACAAAGCGAAGATTGAGAACTTCTGAAATGAAGGTACTGAGAAGAATAACAGGAGCATCACTAAGAAACAGGCGTAGAAACACAGAAATAAAACAACGGCGTAGCATACAACACATAGCATTGCGAGTTTTGAGAACGTGTGACACAAAAAATATTTTTTGAATTACTTTAGTGTCTTAATGTCTACCACCATTAGTTTAGAATTTTATAGTAAGATAAGAAACCAAACATTTAGAAAAATAGTATATTCATCATTTTTTAATTACTATTATGAAAGGCTTCTCACCAACGAGAACTTTATGTATCTCTCTTATTTATGTTATCTTTAGTAGAATTCGGGAGAATTGCACTTGAAGTTTCATACTTTACGTTAATAAAAATACAGCAAAATATCTATGTAGGTAGTACTCATGTTCAAACAGACTGTATAATATATTGGAATATACATTGAATAGAATTCAATGTATTAACAAGATGCGAAAATGCATTTACATATTATCAGTTGAATGGAATAGGATATTAGAATTTTGATGTATGTTCCTGTAAACTTCAAATACCAAAACGTATTCCCATGTATGTGTATCTAATATAAACTGCGATAAACTGTAACCTATATTTGACAATCGGATCTTTCTCACTCTGTAATCCTACCGTATTTTGCAAAACAATTGCCGGGGATAATCGATAGTTCCTATATAATGGTATATAATGACAGACTATTTTTGAAAAAATAAATCTTTCATTTTGTTGATCACGCATGCTGAAATCCATTCGGATATATGTATTCTATTAGTGAATTTAAAACAAAAGAAGATTATACTTCTAGTTTATTTGTATGCATTTGTCGAGTCTCCCATGATTAATTTTTGATTCTCTTTTTTTTTGCAGGTCTACAATAAAGATGCCTAAACTGTATGAAAATGCTTCTAGAAATGAGAAGAGAACTTCAATAATTTGTAATCATTTAATAATTAGATTTTTTTAAAACAAAATCGAGGACAATACGCCATGTTGCCTACTAATGTAATGTCCTTTATGAAAAAGGTAAGTCTTACAACGCGCAAATTGTCTTAGTTTTTGTAAGTTTTCCTTTTGGTATAGATAAATAATATATCTAATGCACATAACATTAGTAAATATTCATTACCTTCATTTCCTGGTCGATATATGAGGCGAGGTTGTCAATTATTTGTAAGGCTTCAAAAAGTAGAACGATATTATTAATATTATTGTGACACGTTTAGGTTAACAGACGCGACCTTTATGTATTTTTATAATTCAGAAAAACGTTTTTTGTGGAGATTTTCTATAGAGGATGTGTCATTTCGGAGAGCTTTTTCTCTTCTTTGTTGATGATTATTTCAAACACCGATGTCCTAAATATTTTTTATAGAAAAGAAAACCGTTTCTACGTAGCAGCAAGCAGGGTTTCTTTTGTTTAGTTTTAAATATTTTTAGTTTCTTTTTTATTAGACAGACACTTTTTTTACTAATAAATTAACAATAGGCGGGCAATTTGTTTAGTTTGTAATCGATGTGGTCACTTACTGATTGTTCATATCAAATCTGATTTTACGTCAGTTTAAACTCGATATTTTAGTTATTTCAAATAAGAAATGCTTGAGAACTTCTTGCTAGCAATACTGACTTTAAACGCAAAATATGCATTTAGTGGTATTGTTATTTCGTTAGCGTTTGTTAGATTCAGGTTCAAAATTCAATTTTGTTTGTGTGATAGATTGCAAAGTGATGTTAACGAAGTGAAAACCTCTCTCATCTACCAACTATCAGTTATAGTTTGGAATTTTTCCCACAAAAGGTTTTACACTTTCAGAATTAATCATATAAAAGAACTTTTAGATTATTTTCAACTTGCATTTGGAATTTTAATATTTTTTTAAAGAGTGCATTTCGTGGTGGCCAAATTATATTTACAAAGAAAAGACGTCACAAGCATGCATTATTGTTTGGCGTGGATTACAAGCAGAGAGAGATAATAATATTATGCAGAAGTCTTGGGATGAAAGATAGATACCTGATTTGTTAAGATGTTTCCAGTATAAAGACGGAGACAAATCACCAAAAATCGAGACATCTGGTCATCTGAGTTACGGACTATGTAAGCAAACCAAAACATGAACAGACACGGTTATTGTTCAAACCAAAATATATGCAGTTTGTAAATGTGAAGAAAGAGAATTGTAATAAGTGTTTTGAAACCGGAGATTTGGTAGATTGAGTTAGCCAAGTACTTTTAAGTACTTGAGGAAGGAGAGTTATAGTAAAATCGGCCAATTTATTGGTGAAGTTTTTAGAAGAATCTGCCTCTCCACTGGCTATATAAAACTGTTTCACTACCAGTGTGAGTTTCAACTTATTGCCATTTATTTTATTAAATCTACAGTTGATCTGAGATTGAACGGATTTTAAGCAGAATCTACAAAGAACCAACTAAAAGCCTAAATTAGGAAAGAATGACTTTTCCACAATTTAATAAGAATCATTTTTGTCTTGTCTTGTGTCTTTTTGCATTTTGCAGCTGAGAATTCACTTTATACGTCTCTTTCGTAATATAACCCCAACTGTTTTCAATTGGATTAATGTCAGGATTATATGTCATGAGCACCAGCATCGGCATGAGGGTTGCAAAACATAGCAAGTCCAAGGACATTATATACAATTTTGTTTCCCTTTCCCACCCTTTTTACATTCTGCATCAAGATTGTTATACATCACCAACGTAACTAGAATTGTTTTACCAATAATATTTTATTCCCTATCAGCAGAACATTAAAAGTACAAGAAACGTTACTAGGTTGCCTAAAAAATAGCGTTGAGTCCAGTTGAGTCTGTAGAAACAGCAGATCTTTTCCCAACGCCAACATATCCAAACAGAAATTTACTCCCACCTATTTGTTTTGCACACAATAATATGAAGAAAGTTATAGATAGTCTAAAGAAACCTCAAGAGAATGGATTTCGGGCATCCTAGCTTTTACAGATTTGTTTTTTAATGTCAAATGGCCATTATTGATCATTCTCACTATAACTTTGCTGATGTAAATGGATCATCGTACTAGCAGATTATTAATTCGATGACACTTAAGCATCTTGACTTGACTTGATTTTGTTGATGAGTAGACATTACTGCGCGTAATGTTCTTGAATAAGCCTAAACCGACATGGCAGTGTATACCATTTAAACCATATTTCTACGGCACACAACCACCAAGTCATGTCGAAAGAAAGAGCTCGGTGGAACTTATTCAGCACTTAGTTGGTTTTACTTTTTTTTATGCAGTCATAGTCTGTAACATATCCATTGCTTACGGTAAGATCAAGAAAATGTCCAAACCTAACAGACTACGAACTTCAGCTTACAACTGCAATTACGTCATGCATGTAGCGACTTTACCCACATAAGCTCAGAAAGGCTTCTGCTTCTCGTTATTTGCTGAGAATAACAAAAAAAAAAGAGATTAGTCATCTAGGTCTAATGTGCGCGCCTTCCAACATTGTTTAAATTTCATTCTGAAAGGAAATAAAAAGTAAAATAAACCTGACTGAATACCAAGCGTGCTCCTTTACACCTCTCTCGTAGCGCTTATGATATTTGCTAGCCAAAAAATATTATTATTTTATAAGCAGTTAGTCACAACAAAAGCGGTATGTAACTGATAATTTTCATGCTAAAATTCAAAGTTACTATTATCTATCAGAGTACAGTTACTAATATTTGTTGTGCATTCCCAAACATAAAAAGATAACCATCCAGTTTTATTTATAGTTGTCAGGTATTGTTGACATCTTGTAGTCCCTGAACAGTAAACTCCAATAGCTCCATTTACAAGTAACTGCAAAATGATTTCTCGTCAGTAAGAATTACGTCATATATTTGCAAATCGCGATGTATGTAATTTATTGAAAATAATAAAAACCGCAATTGCTTTTCAACTCTTCTAAATTTAGGTTTTCTTTGGGTTTTTTCCCATAAATCGTTAGTAGTACTTTTTTTCATAATGTGCTATAAACAGAAAGCGACATCAAGTGTGCTATTGATGTTCAACTCTTAATAATACGTCGAAAATACTAACATACAAACTTCATCTTTTTCATTCAATTCGTTATTAAACAAATTGAGGTTAAGTTGTAATTTTTGTGATCACTTTTCTCAAGGTTTTAATGCGAGGATACTCAGATTTTTGAAAGAAGAGTTACAAAGAATTGAGAACCTACTTATTTGTGTTAATAAATGTTGGAAATTCCCACCCGCCACCTGTTTATTTTCCTCAATATCGACACAAACAGGTTAGGTAAATCTCAATCTGACAGATTTGCAGATATTATAGTTCATATCGTCTTTTGTAGCTTGTGTTTTTTCTTCATTGCCAAACGGTGTTTTATTGACTCCAAGATTGGTAGCAGTTTGTCTCATACTTCTGCCATCAACTGAAGCTCTACACACATTACACTTCAATAATAACTTAATTGCTGAAGTTAACAAATTTCAAATTGGCAAACTAGAAACTAGTTATTTTCGTAATAAGTTGATTCCAGTACGCTGACGCTCATTTTGCAATTTACACAAGTACGGAAATCGTCTTCCCGCACGTGTTATCGACAAGGTTTATCCTACGAACGCTTGCAGATTTACAAGAAGAACTCAAAATACGTTTGGCTTAATGTTGCTGTTTAGTTATATTTTTATTTTGAAATGTCGAAATCGCATGTCCTAGATTTTTATATCCATGATGTAACATAATCTGTGAAATTGATGGAAGATATTTCCAAATATAAAAAAGTGACTTTCTGATTTATTATTATTATTGAGTAAAAGAAGTATCGAATACGGGCTGTGAGTGACAGGATATACTGGATGTTAGTAAAAGAGGTCGGCTATCTTAGCTCTCTATAATATTATACCAATCTGAAGAAACAAACAAGTTTTAATCAATGTAAATGCATAAATCAACTGTTTCACAGATCGAGTCGAAGTTTATAATGCTAACTTTAGAACAACCGACATACAGTGTGTCTCAAATTCGAGGCTCACCATTGGAATCTTGGAAACCGTAAGAGATACAAAGTTAGTTAAATCAGAAAAAAGTTGCCTATTTTAGAGATTAATTTACTGATGTTTTTGTTTTTTCAAGAAGGTTCACGGCTTACTAGATATTCGCTAAAAACAAAATATTCGCTTTTCTTCGAAGTGGAATATCTCAGGAACAACCAAAGCTAGAAAAGTATGGCAAAGAGAGGGTTTCATAGGATTTACGCAACGACACAAAAAATCATTTTGGTAATCGCTTTTTTGTTTTACTTCAGCGGTGAAACGTAAAGACTTAAAGATTTTTTTTAAATGGAATTCCTACGTAATTTTCATATTGCTAAAGAGCACATTTTAAATGCTTTTTAGTGATATAAGGTTTAAAACAGTTATTCTTTTGTTTTGTCAAGTTATCAAGTGAAAATTATTTTCCACGTATTGTACCAAGATATTAAACATATGGAGGTTGTTGATTTTTGTAAAATCAATTGTACTTGTTATGTGACGATTGCTAAGACAAAAGACAAACGCTTTTTAGATATTTAATATTGTTGTTAATGCCCGATAGAGTACCTTAAAAGCGTCTTTCTTTTGTTTCATAACAAAGGCGATTTATATGACAAAAATCAACGATGTCATGGCACACTACATGGAAAATGGTTTATATTTCATAACTTATTTAGCAATATGGAAATCAAGTAAGAGTTTCACTTTAAAAAATGCGTTTACAGTGTACCGCCGTCGAAGTAAAACAAAAAACGATGGCTAAATTGATTTTTTTGTGTTCGGGAGTAAAAAAAAGCCCTTTTTGCCGTTCTTTTCTATTTTTACTCATTCTTGAGGTATTCGGCTTTAAAGAAAAAAATAAAAACATCAGTAAATTGATCTACAAAATAGGCAACTTTTTTCTGATTTAACCGATCTTGTATCTTTTACGGTTTGCAAGATTTCTATGGTGAACCTCGAATTTAGGACACGCTGTATATAGCGGTTGCATTTAACAGAAAAAGGTCGACATCGTTTGCAGTTTAATGAATGTTTTAGAAAATGCTTTAATGCAATTGTGAGTTTGAATAGATTTCTGTATCTGTAGCCTAGA
>VTPC01090706.1:132168-143412 GCA_011009095.1 Ignelater luminosus
AAGACTTTTCTTTGTTGGTTTGGTTTCACCAAAGAAAGAAAATATGATAACCACATGATAGATAATTCCGGTGTAATTCTTGCTCGTGTTTGGTTATTTTACTTCGTCAATGGCAACATCAGTTAAATACCCCACTCTTTCGTGTTTCTACGTTAAAATTAGGGTGAGTGGTTGGGAAGTTTTTACTTCTAAGGAATAATTAAGAAAAATTAAAGTCGTCTGTACCATTGAGATCTGAATTATGCTTTATAAAATAAGGCCGATAAACCACAGGTGTTCATGTTCATCATAAGATGTTGATCTAGAGTAAATTTTTGAATAAATCTTCTAGTCATAAACCATGCAGTAAGTAATGCCTACTCACTTTAAACAGATATCCAGGAGGACAAAGCAAAACTCATTAAAACCTTACACGATTAAAATGAAACTAAAATAAAATTTGAGATTGAAGCAATTTAAAAATATTTTACTGGTATTTTAATACGTCAAAGAATTTTATCAAAACATACTGGTATTTAGATACACAATTATTATTATCAGTACTAAAGAAATTGGTTTTGTAATTAAATAATTATTTAGTAGATAAATGTTCATCAAGAATTGACCTACATACAAAATTTCAGTTATATTTATGAAACAAATAAATACAACAATTAGGTTAACGTCATTTTTTTTTTATTAAAGACATGTATACTACGTCTATTAAACTTAATGCAGTTTGATATCCTAATGTCCTCGTTAAGATAATTACAGTTTTACTCTTCACTTATAGCAGAAAAAATAATAATTTTGCTTTTTCTACAATTTAGTATATTAATTTTATTGTTCTTTTCTGATTATTATTATACCAATGGTAAATAAATAGACAATAGATCTGAAATGTCCTTTACTTTGTTTACACAGATGGTCACAGCCGAACCGGGGGATGGAAGTACAACTGCTGAAGCAACAGATAGCGGAACTGCCTTTGGAAAACTCAAACAAACCCTTTCTTCATCTCTACTTACATCTCAAGGTATGAAATTGATTTTCACGCTTTTTTATTATATATAAAATACGACTTTGCATTTGGTAAATTTAGCAATTTAGGTCGTGGCGTAATTTATATAAGAAAGAAATTACTAAACAGCAAAAAATATTAACGAAAATATTGACAGAATCATTAAAAAGATTGATCGACCTTATTCAGATAATGTTCAACCCATTAACTTCAGAACTATCATGAGCAAGCTATTTTTTATGTTTTGTGTTATTAAATATTGTATCGGGTAGTTTCTAAATTTTATCTATACGGTAATTGTTTATCGCATAACATTCATATAGAAATCTATAGAAAAGAAGTAATTACCGAACCATTGAGATTTTATAAGAGATATGTATATTTCCATACAATTACGTTTATTTTCAAAATTACACAGATTTCGATTTTATACCGATAAAACAGAAAAATAGAAATTGTTTGGTCATTTTTTAGAGCTTTTAGAGATTAATTCTTAATTGGCATAGTAGAATTAATTTTTAATGTCTATGGAAAAATTTAGTTCGAAAGGACACTTACTGATGACAAATAAGAATTTTTTGCTGATCATAAACATACATTAACATATTTAAACTATCAATAATCTATACATACAAGATATGTTTATAGAGAATTAGAAATGAGAATCCTAATACAGTAAGCAGACTTTTTCTCCTTCTTAATCATCTTTCTCCTTTATTTTTTTTTGCAATTTTTTCTCTGCTCTTCTTTTTCTCTTTACCTTTACTCTTCTATTCACTTAACATTTCTTCTTTTTTTTCATTATTTGTTTTTAATACACTCTATGTATCCCTCCTTACTTTTGCTTTTTATATTTCTCTCTCTTTCTAAGTCTTTATTGCATTATCTCTAATCTTGCTCTTCAGCTTTATTACTATCATCTTTTCTACATTTGATGTCACTGTATTCTTTTCTCTTACACACGTATAATTAGCAATGAAGGTGGCACACTAGGTAGAGAATCAATTCAAAGAAAATACTGACAGGCGGTAATCCAGTTTCTCTGAGCGAAATAATAACAATCGACAGAAATTTACAGACAAATGCAACCAGTTTATAGGGTAGCGTGAGCGTCGAAGACGACAGTAATTGATTGACTCTGTGAACGACAGACATGCCACGTCTCGGATAAATGCACGTTGTTCAAACAACAAATAACATTAAATATATTGATACATTGATATTGATGCACAAACAACAAAATATTTATTCACTTTCAACTTAAATGAATCCAATTATTGGATTTGTGCATACAATCGTAAGAATCTCGCATGCCACGATTTACTTCAACCGTCTGAGTATACTATTGTGCAAAAGGTATCCCACTTCTTCCAAAAGACTACACGTACTTTTACACCTTCAAATTATCAAATAAAGCTGCAAACATACAACAACTTAGAGAAACTTATGCCGGCCATTTTCTTTGACGTCGAGCATGTGGGGTACAATACCACATTGTAAGAGCTACGAAGGCAGATCAAGCAGAGAAGAGACTTACCTTTATTATTATTCTACTGCATAATAATTTCTGAACTTACGTGTTTTACTCGGTTCAGAAGCAGATGAATTCCATGCGATGGTACACTGAAACGTCTCCCCTAACGTGCTGGTCCTTCTCATCTCTTTGGGCTTTTAAGAAACTTCCTAGAAGAGTAGAAATTTGAGTTGAAAGAAGATACCATTTAGGCTGTACAAAGATGATTTAAGAAGCGGCTCAAGCAGTTTTTTGCGGTTTGTGAAACAATAAGACTCTTGCAGTAACTAAACCCTGTCCACCAAGCTTAAAATCAGTTCCTGATTGTTAGCCGGGTCTTAATGATTGGATAACTGATTTCCATCAAAGTTGATTGGTGGTCAAAAACCCATAAGTGAAGTATGTTTTTTCAATCTACAGTCAATTTTGATAGCAATCAATCGGCCATAAAGTTAATCTAGCCTGATCATTGTTTTTTATCAATGCGTATCGCAGATAAAGCAACGAGCGAGCGAGCGATCAGATCTACAAGGAAATATTATATTAGTGCCAGACCAAGTTTATCATTTTGAAAAATTGATCGACCTAGAAATATAGACCTAAAAAGCCTAATATGGTATTTCAATAATAAGTAAAGTTAAGTTCGATCTAAATTCGAGTTTTAAGTTAGGAAGGTGCTATAGAACGTTAGAAAATGAAGCTGAACTATATATAAGTTTCTACATTATCTAGACACTAATGGATAAGTATGCTGAGCAAAACAGATTTACTGAGGTCATAATCTTGTTGGCATGAAAATGTTTTCAAAAATATCTTGTTTACGTTAATGCTTATGTTGCAAAAAAACCGAAGGACAGCATAGTGTGATCTTAATTGAATAAAGTAATCTTAACAGGTATCAGTCACTTAAGGACTATTTGAAACTTGATAGACCTTTTACACTAACTTTGAAAGATAAACATTATTTGGCATGTACGTGTATACCATTGAAAGAAAATGGCTACTAGCTCTTATTCTTTAAAATTTTGCTTTAGGTGGCATATCAAGTGAAATCGGCATGGTTATCAGAATAGAAGAATGTTGAAAACAGAAAATATGTGCAGTTTATTATTCTTCAAAATAAAATATAATTATGCAATAGGCCAAGCCACAAAGATTTAACAACTGCAGTAATTGCTTTCCCCTTTTATAGGCCAAGTTCTTTATTTTTTAGAGCCTATGTGCAACCTCGTATTGTAGTGCATGTACCTACATATTCATTGGTATTTACAAAAACGTGCATCATAATCTGCTAACCATAGCGGTTGTAGGTATGACCTTTGCAAACTTCTACTTATAAAATCAAAATCAAAAGTTTTGTTGCGCACACTTTAAGTCTTCACATCAATAAAGCACTGATACTATTACTATAAAGATGCTTCACCAGATACAACAAGAGTACGTAGCAGAAGAATCTACCAGCAATTACTGAAGCTGAAAATACGGAAAATCTATAGCCAAAAGCATTTTGGGAAGATAGATTAGAGGACTAGTACCTATTCAATTATTGTTTTTACAATAGAACTTTATAATTTGAGGTATGACGTTAATTACAAATAAAATAAATTTTGATGTAACAAAAGGCCTATGTATACACAAAATTGCAATCTTATAGCACAAACAAATCAATATTTTTACACTAGAACAACAAAGCAAATAGTAGATTATGATCTAACTACTTATAGGTAGGTAATTATCAGATAATGAAAAGATAAGGAATAGTAGAACAAAATAAAACTTGAAATATGGTTTGGTCTCAAAATCAAAACTGGGAACAATAGAAAACGATAGTAAAGAATAACTAAATAATAGCAGTAGATCTCTACCTTTAATAAAATGGAAAGGATAGCATGAGAGAAAGCCAGTGTGTTTCGTATGCATTTAAGATAGCTGAACTTACAAATTTGCTTTGCACGGCAGAGCTGCTTGAATCGGAGATGGGTGAAGTTCAAACCATTTTTGTAAAGTAAATGGGGAATTGTCAACTAAGGATTTAAAATTTGTCTCTAAACCAAAGAAAAGGGGCCATTATTATAAAAAAGAATATTAATTCTCCAAACTTTACAATAACTTTGGTAGCCAGGACTTAATTTGAGCCACGTCCTGCCCTTGATTATCTGTAACGAACTACATCCGTTTTTCAGGAACAGTTGATTTACGATGTGTGAATTTACAAATAGGCACAATTATAGTCTCTGATAACACTAATTTCACCACGAAATAATATTCAGTAGAGTCAGATTTAAAAATTGATCACCATCAAAACTAAACCTGACGACTTGACTTTACTCCTTCGCTACCCGCAGTACTTCTTAATTTTTTCACGATTTACCGTTTTGGGAAGATTCCCTAAGGGAATGTTAGCTACCTTCTCGTTTGTGCATGTTAACCATTTTATCTTCAATGTTTTAAATTCTGTCTGCCATAACTCCCTTCTACCATAAATTATTATTGATTGAAAATCATCGTATAATCTAACAAATAAATATTTGAGTGTTTTAACCGCACTGTGGTTGTACAGAGGAGTACTCAAAATATTTGGATATTTATAAATTGGAATTCCTATAGCAATACAGCAATTTAGCAAGAGTTTTCTCTTTTTGTACAGAGAAACAAACATGTTGTAGTTATCTTTCGAACATTAACTATCTGCTATGTTGCTCAAACTTTCAGCAATGTCTTTAACAATTTAAGTGTTCTCACGATTCAAAAGAATTTTCTCTTTGATTCCTCTTCAGACTGAGTATGTAGTCCTAGAGCCCTAACTAGAATTTTGGGAAACAACTTCTGTGACTGATTTTATATTCTCCCTTAAAGGCTCCAGAATATGGTTATGGATGAAGTATTTCTGTATATTTATTAGTTCGGTCTACATTTTTATTCACTACATACAGATTTCTCATCTTGGAATCATCATCATCAAAATAAAATTTTGTTAGACAGTTCTACTGCCAGTTTGTGTGCATCAATATACTCAATTCAATTAGATATGAATAAATTTCTGATTAATCAACGAATTCTTCTAAAGGAAATAATGAGATTGTAATTCGAATTATGTTAGAAACATTTTTAAGGCAATAATTTAGTAAATTTGGACAAAACTAAATATATGGTTTTATTTTTATTTTTATTTCAGTCTTCTCTTATCCGACTAAGGTCATTTTCACGAAATTTAATTTTTCCCACAGAAATCTAAAGAGAAAGATTGTTTAATATTTTAGGCATAAACATAATTTGCTTCGCAGTAGGTACACCAAATAATCGAGCTACCATTACTCAAACGTTAGAATTCTATTTGAAATTCTCTAGAAATATCACCAGAATTTGGAGACTCAACCTAACAATTCTTTTTATTTTGATAAAAGTGATTTGCATTTCCGACAAGATTACGCTCCACCTCCCTACGTAGTGCGCGTGAGAGATTAGTTCAACAAACGATTTCCAGGATTAAAAGAAAGAGCTAAATGGAAATAACCAGCGCAGTAACAAACCCGAGACGGGTTGATTTATTTTTTGAAAAACATTTAAAAACGGTATCTAATTTACGAAACAGCGCTAGGAACAAAATTCCTTCCAAATATATAAAGTGATTACATTTAAGGAAATTAGAACTGACAATGAGCTTACAAATAGACTTTGTTACTATTTAGCTAACAAGGGAGGACATTTCAAACATTTGAAACCGGCATAAAGTGCCTAACCTTGAGTGTATTTGTGTTATTTAGAGCTTACATGGAATTTACTTTACTTTAAAAAAAGGGTCTAATGGAAAAATTTAAATATATGCGTAGACACAAGGTAGTCATTTTAAGGGAGAACTAACATAACGCAATTTCGTAAAAAGGTGAATGCTAGGTACTTTGATTACGTCCATGTTGGATTTTTTACAATTTTAGGCGTCCATTTAACATTAATATGTAAGGTATATAAATAACAATCTATTTTAAGATCACCAGAACAAGGTTTCTCTCTATAGTAATATATAGTGTAGGCTTAAACCTGCTTGGGAATACCGTATAGACAAGACATTGTGACGTAATTAACGAGATGTATCTACAAAGATGAATTTCCTTCATATCTTGCAAACATTATAAATGACATTCCTCTGCGTACCAACATCTAGTAATAACTTGACTTTTATGCGTGGTGAAATTACTACAATTAAATTACGCAAAGCAAAAGATAAGCACATGGTTAAGTTTTACGATGAAAATAAAAATGTTTTTTGTGTACTTCATATAAACCAAGAAATTTCATCATTTGTTTTGCATTTTTTATTGTTTTTCGGAGAATAAGAACCATTAAAACAGCAAACATTTTAAAAGTTATAACAGATTCTTTAAATCAGTAGCTGTTCATAATTATTTATCGCGGGAGGGTAACATAAGGAATTTTGGATTTCAAGCATTAGAATTTATTGCTCTTGTATTAGTGACAAATTATAAAAATATTTTTGGAAAAGATAAACAAATTTTAAATTCATGAGTTCATTCATATAGTTCAGATAACTTAACAATTGATCTACGTTATTATTGCAAATTGACATCTACCATCATTACCAGCATCAATTTAATAAATTAATAGCAATAATTGTCGAAATCTAAATGAAAATTTGGAAATCTGAACAAATACCTAAATATATTCTAACTTATCATCCTAATAATGAAATTTCAATAGCTATATTTAAACATTTAGCACTAATTTTTAAATCGGGAAATATTAATACTTATAGTGAAATTTCCTTTTTTGACTCTTTTCACTACTATTGGTCTTCAAGGCTCCAGGAATAATCAGAAATTCTCGTCGAGCGAGAGCCTAAACAGTTGCAGGGTTTGCTGAATATGCAAAGAAACTTAGAACTCTGGTACTTCCAAACAGAAATGAGAATCTGAAAAAGAGTGTTTATAACAAGTGATACCACACCAAAGCAAGATTAACGTTTTGGCGTTCCGAACAAGGCAAAAACATTTTCAGATTGTTGTTTAATCTCATTTGTAGTTAACTGGTTTATCAGCAATGACCAGAATGCATCCCTCGCTGTTGACCGTGCAATGAATGAAAGGCTGAATAACTTCTCAATATCATTACTGAATTCTTGCAATGCACGGTACATTTCTTTGTTTTATTTGCTGTTCACACGAGATACCATGGAAGTCAATGCTGACATGGTATTGTTCGTCATTCAAAGTTTTCAAAGATCTTAAACGATTCTGACGTGGAACAAATCATTAAAGATTATGAACTCATCAAGATTTCCCGGTTTATGATAGAGCAATCTATTCTTTTGTTTACATTCTACATACTTGCACAGGATTAACTCATCAGACATCGTGTGATAAGATCTTCTCTTATGATAAATTATTTCAAAATTAAAATCTTGCATGTACACCTACCAACGCAAAGCACCACGCGTAAAATTAGATCCTTCTTGATGGCGATCAACTTTATTCCAATTACGTAGATAAATGTTTGAAAGCTCTTGCTAGCGCTGAAGTTTTCAGCTCGTAGTCGCGATATTCTTCTTCACGTTTGGTAATTCTATTATAATAAGCAACCTGCCATAAGTTGCAAAAAGCTAAGGTACCAACAGTATTGATCTCAACTGATCGTTTTTAAAATGACATGAAGTGACTTTTATGCAAACAATAAAATAGAAAAAAGGTCGCTTGCTGATTTTTCAGATTAAAGCTGGAAAATTCCGATTTTTGGTTATTTGTATCTTGCGCTCCCTACATCACTCCTCTCCCAAGCTACGCAATGACCACATGGGCATTAATTACGTCATTACTTTCAAACCATCTTTGTGTTTTTGCAATAGAATAGCTCCGTAACTAAGACAATAAAATGTGGCCAAATACAGCAAAAAGATTGTCACAGACAACGTCATGATCAAGTTTCTATGGGGAATTTTTTTGTTAGCTTTGCAAATTCAGGAACGAATATATCCAAGTAAACCCATTAATGACTGAATCATTCTTTGTCCAAAGCGGATATTATAATCAACAGATGTGTAACAAAACTTGTGTTTTGTGATGTTAAATGAAAAGCCTGTTAAGTTTAAGGCTTGGAATAAACGAGAAAGATAGTTTCTAGTCCCTGTTCAGATGTTTCAGAAAGGACAAGTACTTTGGGTCGTCAATTAAACAATGGCAATTGTATGTTTCTTTGAACCTTATGATTTTTGAAACTTGGCAGGTGCATTGCAAAATCGAAAGCCATGCATAAAATTCAAATGTCTTATCAGCATCAGATGTTACAAATGCAGTTTTATGGTTCGAATATTTTTGAATAGAAATTTGATAGAACCTACATATCAGATCTAATGTCGTAAAATAAGCAAAAGTAGATGTCTGTCTTTAATTGTGTGCCGATTTAGTTTGTGATAATCCACACACATACGAGTTTAATTCCCCTCATTCTACCTGGAGGCCATTTAGACTCTTCTTAAACCCTTTTGACCATGCTGGAGATTTAATGTTTGGTGTCAGGAAGCAAATAGTTACGATCGTCGTCGCAATGGTCGCCGAAGTTTTAGAGTGCGCCTTTATTCCGTATGTATGTGGTGTTGGCAGACGTGCTGTTGGATGCCTTGATGTGCGTGGTTTACCGGCATCGTCTTGGTCTGAGTGGGGAGTACGGCGTGCTGGCCTGGGTTACTGTGGTTATTGTTTGCGGTCATACAATATCGACTGGAATGTTGCTCAGGTGATAGACATGGTAGAATTAGCATTAAAGACTATGCTCCACGCACATATGTATTGGCCGTCGTGAGCGATGATGGCGATTGATAAAAATGGATACTCGGTGTTAATTGCTGGTTGACAGCTACAAAAGTTTTTTCAGTACCCCACCTTCATACACGCGTGCTGTGGATAGTGTTTAGAAAGCGAAACTCCAGGAGAGAGTCATCGATAATCCGCCTCTCCTCAGGGCAAAGTCGTATGTCGGGCAACGCACTGGCAGGAAGACCCGGACTTCTACTCCTCATAAACGTAGGCTGAACAGCAGGATAGGGATAGGCGTTGGCAACCCTGAAACCAACAGAAAACGAAAAAAATGACATACACTAAGAAACACTTTTGGCAGAATTCTTACGGAACTGATAAACGGAGACTCGTTTTCACGAATTATTTGATTTTAATATCAAATATAAATCAATTGAATAGGATGATTGCTCTAATGTGGGAAACGGCTTTGTGTACTGGAGAGTTATCTTGATGGAGAAGCCAACTGCCCACCATTCTTTTACAGATCCGATCTTTTCTTCTGGGATTTCTCAGATATTCTATTGCTGTCAGAATCTATGTAATATTCCTGATTAGCAGTTTGGCATTGAAAAATATTACCTCTGATGTGAAAACAGAAGCAATCGTGCTTTCGACTTCGACTTGTACGTTTGTTTCTTTTTCTTGAGAAGTGAAAATTTTCTCGATGTTTTTTATGTTAGTAATCATTCAAATGCTTACACTTAGCTCTGATTTGTTTTTGAGGTTTTCATTTGCTTACAGTGTATCATTATATTCACTGTCTTTCATTTCTTTCCTACTCTCGCCGAACTTTTTGTACCGCTTGAAAACTTGAGTAATAAACACGCAGTGATCTTCGTAAATTTATTATTGTACGGAAGGCTATGTCTGTAACCTATTTTGCTAATTCTTCTTACACATTTCTTTTTAACATTAAAAAATATAAAGCCAAGATCTATACTGGGATAGTTGCATGCTTTTAGATATTTAGACGAAGATATATAGACGAAGATAGAACCATAGGCCTTACTGATGTCGGACACTACTGCTACGAAAACGAAGTTATAATAATTAAAATAGTATAAAGTGTGATAAGACGATTTAAATTCTTGTGATTAGCATTTGATTCTTAACAGACTGTAAAAATAATATCATAATTATTAATTAGATGTATTCAAAGTAGGACTGACCCAATTTGGCCCCGGAGTCTGTAGATATTTTTGCCCCTATATGATGACATAACATTGAATTACTTATTTTTGACCTGGCAAAAGATTGGAATTTTGGATTTCGGCCTTACTTGGTCCCCAGATTGGTTTGGCCCCGGAGTCTATAGACTTAGCAACTAAAGCCATAAATCTTTCAGCATGGTCCGTTGTTACATTCTTAGTTAACCTGCTTGTTTTCCGTATTATATTTTCTTTTAGTTTTTGTATCGCTTTGAAGATCTCTACTTTTCAGCACAGAAATCAAGATTTCTTCTACGTCATTTTTCCTTTTGCAGCAGTCAGTTCTGCAGTTTGAATGCTGCCCAAATACATGATATGGAACAATCCTTAAATCTTAGCAAAGTTGATTTACGTCTGTCTCTGTCGATTTTCTGATTGCTGATCTCACTGCAATACTTTAAAAGCACGACGTAGCTTATTTTGTATTTCGTGTTTGCAGCTAATTTGACGTAAACGATCGTGTTATATGGTTTGAACACTCAAGTTTTAACACACTTCTCCCGTATGATACATTTTGCACGATCTTAGCGTACACACTGGAGTCGCCATCGCCGATTACATATTTATAAAGCAAACTATACTGTTGATCACCTTGCACTATTATAT
This sequence comes from Ignelater luminosus, assembly GCA_011009095.1. NCBI lineage: Eukaryota > Metazoa > Arthropoda > Insecta > Coleoptera > Elateridae > Ignelater > Ignelater luminosus. The sequence continues at coordinate 143,302 of VTPC01090706.1, forward strand.
CCTGTTCCATACTACTAGATGTTCCGCTGTAGTTCCTGAAGCATTGATGCGTAGAAGGATTCGCCTTTCTGGTTTCAGCAAAAAGGTATATATAACAGAACTTATTTCTCA